>JASSUY010021103.1:0-12693 GCA_032466535.1 Forpus xanthops | reverse complement strand
GTTAAACTTCATGAGGTTGGCATCAGCCCCCCTCACAAGTGTGTCAAGGTCCCTCTGGATGGCATTCCTTCCCTCCAGTTTATCAACCGAACCACACAGCTTGGTGTCATTGGCAAACTTGCTGAGGGTGCACTCAATCCCACTGTCCATGTCACCCACAAAGATGTCGTAAAACAAACCTGCTGAAGGACTTGGCATGGTTTAAAATTAACCCAGCTGAAAAGGGAGCAGGCACTGTAGGGAGGATACCAAGGATGGAGCTGTGATAGAGATATTACATCCCACAGGCATCCCCAGAGAGACTAAGAAGAGAGTACACTATGCAAAATAGCAACTAGAAAAAAAAATTCAAGCCTGCTGTCAGAATAAATGGCTCTAAAGTCATTGCTTTCAGCTACTACTGACCAACGAGGCTGCTGCTCCTTTCCCAGGGTCAACCCTGAGGACAGCCACTTGGTGTACGGCAGCATACCAGAAATAAAAAGACAAGTCAGTGCTTTTGATCAATGTGGTCTAACAAAACACAAATAAAAACTTCACCCAACTAGTTTGTTACACTTGCGTACAGCCTGATTAACAGGATAATCTTCTGATGGGGACAACAGCTCTCACAAGCACCCCAACTTTTTTTCTAAAGAAAGGATTATTAAATACTCACAAGCATTTTCACTGTCCTTTGGTAGCACTTCATAGGTGGTGTTCATGGCTTCAGGTGTCTTTACACCTCCTGCCGAGTCTTTTCCATTTTTCAACACGTCAGCACCTACCACTGAGTCACTTTCTTCATCTTCATTCTCAGTACTGTTTTGTTTTTGTTCTTTCCTAACGATTTGGAGGAAAGAAATAAAACATCTGAAAGGCAAAAGGGTATCCTTCCAAAGAAGCAACAAATACATGCCTGGAACACAGTCTTCATGCCCACATCTACAATCTTTTATACTCCTCTAGTACATTACTCTTAAAAAGCAAAATCTCAATGAATCCTAAAAACAACACTGCAATGAAACAAAATCTCCAAAGAAATACCTTCTTCTTTCCTCAAGAAATTCCTCCACGTATTCCTTCCACTTTTGGGAAAAACCGTATATAAATCTTCTGATGAAACGGTAGGGAAATCCTGTGAAACAAAATCAGCATTAAAAATAGCTGAGCAGTACTTTTAATCACAAAGGGTAGCAATAATATCCAACACAATCATGGGTTTGTGAGTACCTCAGAAGCAAATTGCATCTTTAAACACACGAGAGACACAGGCCACAGAGAATGGCATTGAAAAGTTAATTGAGTATTGACTAATTACACTAGTTACAAGTGTCAGTCTCTGGAAACCGAACTTGAGTTTCCAGTAACCAGGAGCATACACTTTCCTGTTTATCCCACTGTACTTACACAGGGCTCCTTGGCATAGTACAAGTCCCACAGAAAGCTTGAGGCTTTCAGGCTCCAGTTACATCTAAGCTGTTTCTACTTGCACAGGGGCTGGACTAAATTGATCTTTAAAGTTCCCTCCCAAATCTAACTACAAAACATCCGTTCCCCACCACCTCATGCAACATTTTACATTTACCAAGACTGAATGCCATAATTTGAATGCCCACTCTAAAGCTCTTACAACATGCTTTGTGGCCAGCACTCACCCCTACCACCCAAACTCAGAGGCATGAGGCAAGAGCTGCTGCTTCCCAGCTCATGTTCTTATCTGCTCCACAGCTCACACACTTATGAGATTCCTTATATTCCTCCCATTTAATATTGTTATTTAAACCCAGAGAGGCTCCTCCTTCTCATCACATGAATACTTTGTATCCTTGCTGATCTTCCCAGAAGTCTTTCTAGCGGCTCAAAGTGGCCCGGCCAAAGTAGTCTTTCACTATTGTGAGTTATTACTTCATCCATATGATCTGTGTAGATGCCTACCTCAGTATCTCACTATCTGTACATCCATCAATCCCACACAATACTAGTTTCTATTGGTTCACACTATATGAATGCCAAATGCCACATTCCTTAATTTCAAGGGGCTTGAGAAGTAACTTTCTTAAAATGCTTTGTATCAGCCACCTTCTGGACCCACAGGTATCAAAGCAGGTTTCCTGTGAGGTATTACATGCTATTTTTTTTACCCCTTGGCCCCTTTAAAATGCGTTAAGAGCAGCACGTGGGTTTGGTCTTTACACAGACTGGATAAAACATTTCCTGAAGATCAGGATAGGCTCTAGGCAAAGCACAGCAAGTGCCATTGGAGAAGTACAGCCTGGAATGCAGCAAGTACCAGAGAGGTTGTGTACCTCAACCCTGCTGTGGGGCAGACTGTGGGACATCACCCACAGACAACATCTTTCCTGGTACAGAGCATGGGCAGATAATAGCCTGTGTTGTTCCTCACACATTGTCATCAACAGCAACTGGTGGACGTATTTGGGAGCACACCTGGAACACCATACTGTGAACAGCACTTTGGATAATGAAGCAGAAGTAGGGAAGTGCCTAGCCAGTGCTGTTACTGCAACATGTTTCATTAATGATTTCAGTGCTTTGAAGAATCACCTGGAATCTCAGTCTATATCAGTCATATGTTTTCCATAGGGAAGCAGCTCTGTACTGGTGCTGCTTTGTTCACAGACTGATGATGCCACTGCTGCCCCCTTCAGCCTCTCCTGGCTGACAGCACTGCCCGTTTAGGGAAATCCTCATGTTCGGCTCTAGTTGCATCATTTCTCCTCCTCTCTACCCATGTTAGTTTGTCTTTAACTTCTCTTTTGATTCATATATTCATACTGAATCTGGTCAGTGTATTTACAGAGTATTTTCCTCACAAGCTCCCTGACAGGGTTTTGTGTGTTGGGGATGTTAGGAGGCAAAGGGAAAGCTGAGAAGGGCAATTTGCACTAAGTCCAAATGAACAGAGAAACTAACCCAGCAGTTGATTACCACTAAGGCTTAGGAAATTTCTGTGGCAGTTGAGCACTCTGCTCAGAAGTCACTTGCTTTCACTTTTCCTTCCCAAAATATTGAAATAAAACCAAATACAAGTATTTAGCAGAATTAATAAAAAAAAAAAAACTACAAGTCAGAGAGCAGCCCAAGTCAAGTATTTATTAGAAGGCAAGTAAGAAGAAAAATATTAAGCCACAGACACATCTCTGGATGCCTTGTGCTTGGACCAAAAGACCAAAGAGTGCATATGCACTCCTTTAAAGAGTGTGATCACACGCACAAAGTACACCTTTACTCCATCTATGAGATGGCCAATCTTTACATTCCCAGAGCTACCTGTAAGCACTAACATGGCAGCTCATTTACTGGTGAATGACAGAGGATGTGTGTGAAGCAAGAAGTATAAAGCCTAATCTAACTTCTTGTACAGATTAAGTTTTGTTAAAAATTCCACAGGCTTCCAAGCAATCTAGAGCAGGATGCTTAGCTGGATTTGGTAAAACATACCACTTAGACCCTAAAGGTGAATCAGTTTACTAAACTATAAAGCACTAACATTAAAACTATCTGCAAACAGAAATAACATGTATCCTTGCAGACCTAGTCATTATTTACTGAGTAGTAAGTCACAGATAGAACGCAAGCAACCAGAGTAATCTCACTAGTGCATAAACAATCCCTACTTGAATGTCTTAGCACTACTTAAATGCCAAAATATTAATTAGAATTATATAAAATCTATCTTAGCAAAAACAGCTTCTTTAGAAGAATGTAACTATTAGCCAAATTCATGCCCTGAGAGCCCTGTCTGTAACTGCAGCACCCTAAAAATGCCAGCTACATTAACAATAGATAGTGTTCAGAACTCTATTGCTGGAGTCACTTCCCAGCATGTGCTGAATACTGAGCCCAATTAGCAGGGTAAGACAAAGCATTCGCTGTGGTAGTACGTTCAGTCATAAATCTAACGCCCTTCTCAGTTTGTAATGTTACAATCATCTTCTTACCTTCTTTTCTCATCAAAGCAGAATTAATTTTTCCCTGTAGCAAGTAGATACTGCCAGTCGATGTTTTAACTTGGTTGCGTGCTACGCGTTCCTTAATGGCATCACTATGCCAAATCGCATTTTTCATACCTCTAAGACAGATAACATGAAGAACAGAAATAAAAAGTTTTTATAGAAAAAATAATTTAAAACTAGATATTCCACATAAGACTGGCACTGTAACATATGTTACAAGCAATACAGACACTGTGGTAGGTTATCTTTTGTTAGCTTGGAAGAGAAACAGTTCTGGCCTTGTCTAATACTTGGACAGGAGACAGAACAAACATGTCCACTACTGCAAACATTAGTCACAGAACATGGGCTTAGTGTTAGGCTACAGAAGCAGAATGAACTAAACAGCTTTCTCCACCCAGCTCATTGTTGCAGTGATACCATTATACAAGTTACAGAACAGCTCAAATGCGTATTTTCCCCAGGAATATTGTATTTATTTCTGACCTTATTTAAAGACAAGAACAGCTGAAGAAGGAGCCCTCATAATGTACAAAAAATAAAGCTGTTTAGAAACTTTTAAGGGACTTCCTCATGAGAAATAAAAACCAGACTCAAAGTAGAAAAATCTATATTTTGGGGGTTTGAGGTATTTTTTGGGGGGTATTTTTAAGCAACAGTAACCAACAGATCAAACTACAGAACAATATTAAACATTGAAACCCAAGATGACAGTGGAAGCATGCAACTGTGTAACCTGTCACAAGCCAATTCAGGGAGTCTGTGAAGTAAGTAAAAGAAATATGTGTAAGCAACATGCATCGGATACACACCAACACAGATGAAAAGAGAACATGTTGCTAGTAGTCAAGGGTGCAAAGTGAGAGGACCCATTGTTTTCATAGTCATGAAAAAAATGTCAGTTCCTACTGCAAGCCCTACCACAAGGCATGCAGCCTCCCAACATCCTCAGCAAACCCACTGAATTGCTTCCTTTGACAGTGCTACTGCTGTCAAGAGAAGGTCTGAGATAAGTAACAGTGTTAAACAGCTACTAACTCGAGAAAGAGCAGAACACTCTTTCCTCCAGGTTTATTTTCAGTGTCTTCAAACAACTTTATTGCAAGCTAAAACTCAGTTGTTGACACTCGTTTTCTGGCTGTTAGAATACAATCTGACCAAAACCATAACAACAGGTGTTGCTGTAGGAGCAATGGTGCCGTCACAAATGATATGGAGGGATACCTGGCTGATGGCAGTCTGCACCAAGTTTGACTTAAAGCAGCCACAAAACACAACATTTTTGAAATGAAATAGAATCTCATAAGATTCCAAACAAACACCAGTTTGGGGGACCTACCAAACACATTTATTCCTCTTAAGCTCTTTGACTGACTTGGGACGGGACTTTGAAATCATTATTTAACCCAGTTTCCCAAAAATAGGCACTCTACCTCTGGCACCCATAAATGAAATTAGTATCTTCCTTGATAAAGAATTTTAAGTGATGACATCACTTTGTATTTACCAAAGCCTAAGAATAAGTTCCATAAAGGCACAGCTCCAGGACAACCATGGCTCCTTCTTCCAGCATTCCTCAGCCTCCAGCTGCGCAGCCATTCATTCCCCATGCACAGCTCTGCCATACTGCAGGCTCTGAGCAAACAAGTTCAGTGCACTTAACCAGAAGCTAGACAGCTATGGTTATAAGATAGAGTAAGAGCTGCCAGCACTGTCACAATGGTTCAGATGCAGCAAAGGTCTATGGCTGGGGGGAAAGCAGCAAAAGTATGTGGAAGTGCTTTCAGCAGTTAGCAAGATACTTCAAGAATACAAGTCCCAAACCTGCAGCTATTCAAGCCAAGGAAAGGTGGCATAACCTTTCTAGCCCAGGTGCTGAAAGCGAAACATGTTTTACCTTGCATTTAAAACAAAAAAACCTTATTCTTACTTCCGTTTTCCTACAACACATATTGCAGTGTTACCATCCACCACTTTAATTCTCCAGCTGGTTAGGCAGATGTTTTTCTGTTTCAAAACAAAACAAAAAAATAACAATTACATCACTGTTTAATTAGACTGAGCTATGCAACATCCCCATTGCTTTAGCAATGTTTATGCAACATCCCCACATTCTTTAGCAAAATAGAAATTAGCTCATGCATAACCTGAGATATTAGGTATCATCCTCCAGACCAGAGAAACTGCACAGTTATACACATAAATATTGAAGCATAATCAAGCCGAAGTCTAATGCACAAGTGAAGACAGGAATTTAGATTGCGTAAACTTTGAGCAATTTAATAATGACTTTCAGAAGACAAAGTCATTATCCATGACCTCTAGCAAATCCTGAAAGCTCCTCAGAAAAGATACCAAAACTATGCCACACCTTTTGCACTTTGGCATCTGTCCTCCATTACTGTCCAAAATTATCCATGAAAAAAATGAAATTGTATTTGCTACTTATATTATTACTAAACTTCAGACAGTATTGAAATGGATGTATCCAACTCTGCAAACTCCTGACACATGTACAGCTCCAAAGCCTTCATTTTGCACTAAAAAGCCAGCTGTACTCAAGTCGGTTTGGAAAACTGCGAAGCATACTCCTTTGTTTTAAAAAAAGCTCCCTGGAAATTTTTAACATCTAAACCCATCACTATTTCTCCTCACAACTTCAGCTTAATCCACTCCCGATCTCATCTTTAATGATGTTGACCCTTGTACCATCAGCCTTGGCCTCAATGAAGATGCTACCAATGTCTTAACCCTACAGACAGCACCTTCTGATGCTCAGACCCATTGTGACCAATAACGACATCTCTTCCAACATCTATTTAACTACAGATCATAGAACGGTTTGGGTTGGAAAGAACCTTAACAATAATCCAGTTCCAAACTCCCTGCCATGGGCAGGGACACCTTCCAGTACACCTGGTTGCACAAAGCCCCATTCACAACCCCCATACTTGTAGGGGTGGAGCATTTATCACTTCTTTGGACAACCTGTTCCAGTGTCTTATCTAAACCAAAGCTCTTTTAAAAAATAAAAATACAGGGAAACATATCAAACATGCTTGGCAAAGGTGAGGGAGAACAAAGCAATTAACCCGTTTAACTTCAATAGGACTGCAATTCCACAGATTTCTCCAGGGAAGAAAGGAAACTGCCCTTCAAAAGGTATGCCTCCACCAGCCTCCTAGGGTAGTCACTGAGGGATGCAGCAGGATTCAAAATTCACTGCTTTCCTTGAGACCTAGTCAGCAAGGTGTAAATACTGCCAAGCATGTCTTGAATTGAGAATAGGATCTGCAGACTAGCCTCCTAGAAAATTCTTGTCCTGTTTAATTCAATGAAAGTTTGGATATCCTGTAGGAAAGCCAAGACTTTTACCTCCTCACCAGTTATAAAGGTTCAATTAACTAAGAACCATCCCCAGCCTACAGCCAGGAATGATCTCTCTTTCTTGGCTTTGCACTGACAGCCAAGAGCTGGATTGGCCAGGGATCTGTTTTTATGTCCCTCACACCAATACACAGCAGTTCACATGTTAAACAGATGATGTAGGAGGCTCCTTCAGATGGAAAACTCTTTCAGCCCATACTGTGGCTTGTGAACACTAAAACAAAGGCTTCTTTCACACGAAAAAAGGGAAAAAATAACCCACAACCAGTAAGATCTAATACAATAACATATTCTCTTCTGATTCTTAACATAGAAAAAAAACTAAATAAATCACAACTCCGAGCTACAGGCAGCCCACAAGAATAAATCAGTTACCCTGAAGTATCAAGTTCTCCCACCTCTTTGTCTGTTTTGCCAGCAACTTGGTCTGCATGAGGTTTATCTAAATGGACTTTAGAGCTTTCTTTCGCCTTTTGCTTCTCTGGAACATGGACTTCGGGAGAACAGCATGCAGTATTGCATAAGCACTGAAGTGGCTTTAGAGAATTAGTCTCCAGAACCTTTTCTATTCCGTGAGCAGCTTGCTTATTACTTGCCTGCAACCCTCTTCTGTCTTGATGAGATTCAGTTTGTTTTGCTCCTCTATTTCCCCACCTTTTTTCTAACTCATCCCCATTTTTTAAAGGGGTAGAGTTTAAATGCACATAATTAATCATTGTATCTTGAGACATTTCATCATCAGCATCCACTGCTTCCATAATGAAATTATCTTGACCATCCTTATCAGTGGCCAGGTACTCTGAATTATCACTCCCAAATTGCTCAGGAAAAGCAGATTTGCTTAATGGCTTTTCTGTAGTTGTGGAAGGAGGAATGTTCTGCTTGGTTGGGTTTGAAGGTGTTGAATCTGCCCATTAAAAAAAAAAAAAGGAAGAAATTAATGATATTTGAGAACTAATAAACATGGTCATAAATTAACTCCATTTTTAATAAGACGATGCTGTACTGATTAGCACAACAGCTGTGAAAGCACTGTCTGTGTCAACTGAGGCCTTCTCTGAAGTTGTTCAAACTACCTTTACCTCACCACCACATCAATACCTCTACAGTTAGACTTCCAGATGTTCCATGTCCAAGTGAATGCATACCATATCTATTAATAGTATCTCTTCAACATTCTTAGTATCTTTTCTTTAATAAAACCTCCTTGCAGAGCAAAAAATCATTTCACAAAACCCTAAATCTCAAATATTACCATCATTCCAGAATACAAGATCTGGGCTTGCAACCCTGCTTCTGCTAGGCTGGGAGCCACAAGCATCAGGTTTGAGTTTTCAGATAAATTAAGTTCAGTTTTGAACACTACTAAGACTTTGACAGACATCATTTTCTTTATCTGCATTTTCCAAACTGGATTACCAGACAGGGATGTTATCAAGTAACAACATAGGAAAAACAAAACAAAAACCCCAGAATTTCTTGCAGAGACAATAAAAAAGGTTTAGGATTTTTTCCACCAAGTTTCTCATTAAAATGGCAAAGTATCACACGTAGTCACTACGGAACTCTTAACCACATCATGGGCCTGAAGGTAGGTGGCTTTTGTTGTCAGAGGAATCAGTGCACTCAAACAAACTAATGATGTCAAGCTTTAAGGTCAGAAGTCCGCAGCCCTAAACCACAGTTAAACCAAGCCCAATGCCATCTACAGGTTTTTTTCATCCATTTTCACTGTGCACAGACTACAAAGAAAGAGCAATGCTCCGCCAAAGTGCACAAGAGATGATAAGCATGAAGGGAAACCCTGAAAGGAGTCTGAAGTGTTTTCAGAGCAATACCAAGTACCTTTTTGCTGCTGCAATTTCTTCTTCATGCGCAAGAAGAATTTCTGAGGGGTTTCCACTACAAGAGGGTCTGTAGCTTTTGTGAGCTGGTGTTCAAGAATGCAAGTGTAAAGTAATTCTGTAAAGCAGTAACAAAAAGAAAGTATTTCTGAATTTGGGGAACAAAAACTTTTTCCTGTGGTGGGCACTGGAAGCAACATGCATACTTCATGAAATACTAACCTCCACTAGACAACTCGTTTTCTTTCCTAAGATGGATGGGCAATGCCACCTTCCCTTCTCTTTTCCAGGGGGTTATAGCTGTTATGCTGCCTCAGCTGCATGCTAGAAACACCCTCAGGTGTGTCTGATGTAACCCAACCCACATGAATCAACAGGCGTTTGGAGGTCCCTACAGGTAGGACCTGTTTTACGTTAGTAAAGTCTTCACAAATAGCAGAAGGAACTGCTTGTTTTAATCTTTTTATGTACAAAGTATAATTCTGTTTTTCAAGACATTACAAAGGATCAACCCCTTTAATTCAGACACAACAGAGGGAGCAGTTAAAGACAAACTAAAAGAGGCAGGAGATACCATGAAAAGGATTCTTCAAAGGTAAAGAAAGAAGTGAAATCAACCATGCCACAGGAACATTTTAGCATTAAGAAGCCCATAATCTAAACAGGTTTTTTTTTACCAGTTTTCTGAGGGAAAGCCGGTACTGGTACCAATATTTTCTTCGCCTACAAACATGCACCGGGTACTTCTCCCAGCCCCTGGCAGGGTTGTAAGCTAAATGCAGAGGAGATCATACCGAACTTAATCAGGAGACAGCTTTCTCGGAGTAGCAATGAGACCAACCTTTTCCCGGCCGGCTGTCCGCACCGCACACCTCGGCGGGCCTCTGCCATCCTTCCGCAGCAACAGGTCCCTTCTGTCCCCGGCCCCCCTGTGCCTGGATCGGTGTCAGAATCAGGTCGCTGTCGCAGCTCCTCTGCGGCGCCTTTCCCGCGGGCAGCGCCAAGTCCCGACTCTGCTGCCGGGTGGCGGCTTTCAACCGCTGGAAGACCTTGGCCGGGGACCCGCTGACGGGCGGCTCGCACGCCGGTCGCTTCAGCCCGCTCCCGGGGCAGGGGCTGACCTCACTGACATTCAGAATCTGCTCGCCGCCGGCGCCGTCCACCAGCAGCGTGGAATGGAGGACGCTGCCGGCCGCCGGCCCCCTCGAGCGGGTCTCCTCGCAGCCCTCCGGCTCCGCTGCAGCTCTGTGGGCATCGTGACTCCGCAGGAGCTCCTTCAAGGGGGTCAGCATACCGGGGACGCTGCTAAGAGGCACCGACCGGAACGGCAGCCCTCCCCAGGCGCGGGCGGGAGCGCCGCCAGCGCTGCGGTTTGGGGTCACGATCATCCCGCCGCCGGTGTCCCGCGGTGTCCCTCACGGCTGCCCGGTCCCGCCCGGTCCCTCGCTCCCCAGCGGCCCCAAACGCTCCCGCAACACCTCAGGCGGCAGCGGCGCCAATCGCGAGCGCGGTGTTTCCCGCCTTAACTGTTGGGGATTTGAGCGCAGCCGCCGCGCGCTGATTGGCGGTGAGGACCCGAACGTCACTGCCCGCGGGGCGGTGCGAACGCTGCCTCCCGGGAGTGGAGCGGCCCTGTGCGGGGAGATGGCAGCGGGGGGGCTCGGAGCGCTCCGCGCAATGGGTGCGGGTTGTGAGGTGGGAGCGGGGTCTGCGTGTGGAGGAGAGGGCCCCACACACGGGGGGAGGCACAAAAATCACGAAATACATAAACCTTTATAATCCATTTTAAGTGATGTTGAGTTTGATGGCTTTGTAACAGCAATGGAAGATCACTGAGGGGCACGATTCACAGAAAAGATATAGAGTACAGCTGGAGAACACACTTGTGTAAGATAAACCATTGCATTTTAGGCCTTTATGACCTTAGTACAAAATGCGTGTAAGAGAAGCAGGCTAGAAGAACAGGACGTAAGGGTAAAAAGTATCTGGAATGGCAGGGGTCCAGGGTGGACTGCAGTGAAGCTAACTGCTAAGTAGGACAGGATGATTGTTATGTCTGTGGTGTTAACGAGCTAATTAAGTTGGTATAAGCATCTCCTGCGGGTGCTTCGAATGCATGGGGGGAACTGTGGAAAATGACCTAACCCATAGGTAGGCTCATGAGTATGTATATGTGCTTGGTAGCTATGTAAGGACAGCTCGTGTGGCAATACGGCACACACGTTAGGAGGAGCTATCCCCCGTGTCCCTGTGCCGCCATAAAGCATACCTGCTTGTCAACACTTGGTTGGAGAGCTCGTTCCTGGAGTTTTGTCCTCATCGCACGTGGACAGTACGCGGCCCCTCGGTGTCGGGAGGATGAGCTCCTGGGAAAGGTGATGGGCTGGCGGCTCGGAAAGGGGCAGAGTACCGCAGTTCTTGGGGCCCACGGGACAGGGCCGCGGGCAGAGCGCAGCTAGGCGTAAATGCAATAGGGAGCGAAACGGTGAGAGCGCGGTGGAGCGCCATGCGGGCTCACTGCTGGGGTCTGGTTTGCAGGGGGATCCGAGCTGTAACTGCGTGCAGATGAAAGAGGACGGTGATTCCGGTTTATAGCTCTTAGCTTCGGTGTAATTACAGCTCTGAAAACAAGCTGTTCTCTGCTTCTGAAGAAACAGCAAGGGGTAGAGTTAGGTACTTCAAGTGGGAAACGAAAGAAGTTACTTGCATAATACAAAAACTGTTTATTAATGCACAATGAATCAACATCTTCACCCAGCAGCCTGGCTGTTCCAGCTGACAAGGCGGCATGGTGAACAGCTTGTGGAATCAGGTGTGTATGATTAATATAAAGATCACCCTCAGTAGGTAGGCTTTGAAACAAAGAATGGTCTGGGTTGGGAAGGACCTTAAAGCTCATCTGATTCCAGCCCCCTGCCATGGGCAGGGCCACCTTCCACTAGACCTGGTTGTTCCAAGTCCTATCCAACCTGGCCTTGAACACTGAGAGGGATGGGGCAGCCACAGCTTCTCTGGGCAACCTGTGCCAGTGCCCCACCAGAAGTTCAATTTTGACTAAGAAATTACATTAGTGTTTACTGTAATTGACAAAATGTCTGTTAATAAAAAAATGACTACATCAAAAAAAAAAAAAAACAAAACACTAATGCTGGGTATTTTGGAGTTCTCTTTGGTATTTTGTGAGTTTTTTGATAATTCAAGTGTTTGGGCTTCTTACAGGAAATTGAGATGCTAATTAGTAACCAAGATTATCTATATATATGTATACATATATATCATGCCAAGTGCAAGGTCCTACACCTGGGTCAGAGCAATCCCAGGCACACCTACAGGTTGGGCAGAGAAGAGATTCAGAGCAGCCCTGAGCAGAAGGACTTTGAGGTTTTGGTTGATGAGAGAATGAACATGAGCTGGCAGTGTGCTCTTGCAACCCAGAAAGCCAACCATATCCTGGGCTGCATCAAAAGGAGTGTGACCAGCAGAATGAGGGAGGTGATCCTGCC
>JASSUY010021102.1:5222-18416 GCA_032466535.1 Forpus xanthops | reverse complement strand
AAATTCTTTACTGTAAGGGTGGTGAGGCACTGGAATGGGTTGCCCAGGGAAGCTGTGAATGCTCCATCACTGGTGGTATTCAAGGCCGGGTTGGACATAGCCTTGGGTGACATGGTTCAGTGGGAGGTGTCCCTGCCCGTTGCAGGAGGGTTGGAACTAGATGATCTTAAGGTCTTTTCCAACCCCAACTATTCTATGATTCTATGATTTCTGGAGTGCATTGGTTTCAACAGCCCAACACAGGTGATCAAGAAGCCACGAAGAGAAAATGACCTCCTTGATCTTATAAACCAGAAAAAAACCTTCAAGGGATGTAAAGACCAGGAGCAGCCTTGGCTGCAGTGACCATGAAAAAGCAGGCTTCAGGATCCTGAGAGGAGAAATCAAGGCAAAAAAGCAAGATCACAAGCCTGGTTCAGGGATATCATTTGAAGAATCCCATGGGATACAGCCCTAGAGAGGAGACATGCAGGGGATTTGATTCTGAAGGATCACCTCCAATCTCAAGAATGTTCCATTCCAATAAGGAGAACATCAAGAAAAGGTGGTAGGAGACCTGCATGGCTGATGAAGAAGTAACTCCTGACTAAATTGATACATAAGCAGCACTTGCACAGAAGGTTTAAAGAGGGGCAGGTGACCCAGTAGAAATATAGAGACACTGTCCAAGTGTCCAAGTGATGGGATTAAGAAAGACAAAACCCATCTGCTGGTGAATCTGGTTAGGGATGTGAAAGACAACAATGAGGGCTTCTACATGTACATAAGCAGAAAAAGGAGTATGAGGGAAAACATGTATCTGCTCCCTAATGCGGCAGTAGCCTTGCTGTCAAAGAACATAGAAAGACCTAGGCTCTCAACATTTTACTTGTCTTAGTCTTTCCTGATAATACTGGAATAAATCCAGACCTCTAAGACCACTGGGAAAGTCTGGAGCAAGGAAAACTTACCCTCTGATACTTTCTGTAATTTACTGGACTTCTTTCCCAGTGGAAATATCTGCTCTGTCATTCCTATATGATTTGTGAACTGTTGGTGGTCTCCTGAAATTTTGCCTTTCACCTAAGATGCCTACGAAGTCATACCTTTAATCCAGGCATCCTATCTCACCAGTTTTAACTTCCACAGTTACAGTCCAAGTTTGTCATCTGAGAAAGAAAGAAAAAAAAAGGAGACATGTAAGCTCTACAACTTGATCTATTTCAAAAGTGTCAAAATTCCTGACAAATGTGAACGGGACCTGTTTACTGTGCTAAAGAAAACAAATTCTTCAGGCATTTAACCGTGAACTTTAAGTATTAATATTTGGCAAAACAGAGAAAATCACACAAAAAAATGAAAGAGGTTTTGTGCATTATGTTTTACAGAGAATACAACTTTTCAAACTAAGTTATAAACTTGGCATGCCATAGGCAATACGGAGATGGGCTTTATAAAATATATGGTTCGAAACTAGCTCACACAAGTCTGTGTTATAAGACTTGATGAAGCCTTGCCAAGTTTCTAGCTTTAAAAATCAATATGCAGCATCACCTTCCCAAACCCAGGTTTGCTCATCTGGAAGTGATAAAATTAGTAGGTAGTCAATAAATACACAGCATTTAAATATTTCTATAAAGGAAAAGATTCAATTTTTTCACCTTGAAAGCATACACATTGAGGCAGCTATGCTTATATTTTAATAAGCATTTCTATAACCTTTATTTTTCACAACAGTCCTTGTTTATATAAAACTAGCTTTTGTTAGCACAAATATAATACTATAAGACAATAACAAAAAAGAACATATTTTAATGGCAACTGTCAGTAGCATAATATGCGTAGAGTGCCTGTAAGTAAAGTTTGAGTGTTTGAGCTCCAAGAAAATGTCATTATAAGACTAATCAATGTATTATTCCAATAGCTAATCAAACCAGATATTTTTTTATGTTACCTGCAGAAATTAAACAAAATTATTTTGACTAAGATTTTGTTGTTGTTCCATGAATTCCTTATAACAAACCATTGTGTTGCCTGACAAACATGGGAATTCCAGCCTGCTGTGAATTTTGTATTTGCTTTTGTCTTTGCTTATTTGTTCTCACACTCTAAGTGGAAGAGTACAGACTAACAGGAACTAATGAGGTAATTTGTAAACCTGTAAGCAGAAGACATGAGAATTAATCTACTAGTGGTCTGGTGGAAGGGGTGATGAGGACTACAAGGGCCTCATTTCACCACTGCAGCAAAATCCTTATTTCTACATTGAGCCAGGCTTTTACTTCCATAGGCAAATCTCAGAGCTTGACATTCCTGATCAGCAGGAATACATGATTGCAGCCAACATGCATTCACAGGAAGCCTGAAGTAACACCTGAATTCCTTCTTCTCCTAAATTCCCTATGAAAATTCCATATTTGAACTGCACTGCATATTTCCCTCTTTGTGCCTTCCTTTCAGGCTATAAACACTGGAACAGATGTGATATTCTATCTCCAGTAATCCTATTCTTTGCATGAATATCTGCTTGGGGCCCCCCTGAAGGAGGCTTCTCAAGGATGAAATTGTGCCAAAGCCCATAAGGGCTGTTTATTGGCATATTATTTTAATTTTATATAATTCTTAGCAACAATGCCATGCTTCTGAGAATGTATTAAGTGACAAAACAGGACTTTATTATGGAAGTTTCGTGTATTTTAAGGGAACTGAGAAGAGCAGTCCATCATGTAACTTCATGTTTGCTTGTTTTGTTCTGCAGGGAAGTGAGAGGAACCTTCTACATCTGTTGTTTTTCTTTGTTCTCATGGGGAAGCAGGCAGTCTTGCTGGCTTTACTGTTGCTCTATATTTCTTGCTCACATTTTCAAGAGAGACACCTGAGATCTCCCAGGATCTCTCCTGAGAAAGCAAGGGAGGAGGCTATGAAAAAATGTAGAAGCAGAAACACTGTGAAAGACAAGGGAGATGGTTTTATAATAACTCATAAGAACAGCTTCCCAATGGGAAAACAATCTGCGGAGGGGCTACTATTATGTGAAAATTAGATGAGTAGGATGCTTGGATAATTCTTGTCTTACTTGTATTATGAGTTTCCATGCAGTTCATAAGCCATTATGAGTAAGACCAATCAGTTTCATTGTTTTATTACTCAGTATGTTTTATTAATATTGGGTTATATGGTTCCTCACTGTTACTGATCTCTATTGGCTACCTGATGGAGTCATCAATACCTTGCCAAGCAAAGGGACATTTGAATAGCAATAACTTTTTGTCTTGCAGTGGCCAGCCAGAAGTGAGTTATATTTGATGTTTGTTTGACGCAGATGCTCAGATCCACTACCTCTTCTAAGACAAGCTCACCAGAAACAGCTGAGGCTTCATTCAAGTTTGATTGACACACATACCGTCTACTTGAGTTGACAGATTCATTGACAGCTCTCAGAATAATGTTTAAACCCCACATTCCATGCCATATTCTCATTTGCTCAGATCCTTGAAGACTGGCATAATAATAAGCATGACAAAAAATGTTAATCATTATGGTTTAATAAGACTCTTCATGTCTAGGTTTATACTTTAGGGAGGAGAAAACTGAAGTGTTGCTCTCTTGCTCTGTGAAGAATAAATATATGAGTTATGACTAAGGCAATGAGTTTCTCAAGGATAAATATTGTGAAAAAATCAAATATGCTATTGGTGTACAGGGTTTTGGGGGCTAGAAAGGAAAGCAGTGGTTATCATATAAATTAACTTTAGTAAGAATTTAAGGGAAAGATCCAGAGCAGCAAAAGCCTTCAGAAGTCTGAACAAGGTGTATGGGAAAAACAAAGTGTATTGTCATGGTGTAAGACCAGTCAGACACATAGTTCTTTCGCTCCCATCCCCTCCCCGCTTCCTCCCCCCACTCCTGGAGGGATGGGGAGGAGAATTGAAGGAATTCCTACAGGTTGAGATAAGAACAGGCCAGTAACTAAGGTATAACACAGATCACTGCTACTACCACCAATAGTAATGATAAGGAAATAACAAGGGGAGAGAATACAACTGCTCACCACCTACCGACTGATACCCAGCCTGACCAAGCAGTGATCTCATCCTTCTGGGTAACTGCCCCCAGTTTATATAGTGGGCATGATGTGCTGTGATATGGAATATCTCGTTGGTTAGTTTGGGTCAGGTGTCCTGTCTGTGCTTCCTCCTGGCTTCCCCTCCTCCCTAGCAGAGCATGAGGCTCAGAAAGTCCTTGGTCAGAGTAAACATTACTGAGCTGCAACTAAAATTATCGGTGTTATCAGCCCTGTTCCCAGGCCAAAAGTCAAAACCACAGCACTGCACCAGCTAGTAAGAAGGAGAAAAATTACTGCTACTGCTGAAGTCAGGACATGTATGAAAACCTGCTATAAAGAAGAAGGAAATAAACTGCTTTTCAAACACATACGCAGTAAGACAAGACACAGCTTAAACTGATGCATAGAAGAGTCCACTCAGACATGAGGAAAAATGAGAAAGGCAAGGTAAATTAAACACTAGGATATGTGATTGGATGGATAAACAATATCTCCATCATCAGAGGGTTTCAAGAACAAATTAGACAAACACTGGTCAAGCATGACACATCACGGTCCTGCCTTCCAAGGGATCTGATAGAGTAGATGATATCCTAAGTCATCTCCTGGCATTTAAGTTGTATAATACATTTCTTTGGCTTTAGGTATTGAAAATAGCTGAATTGCTTTTAGTAGAATACACTTTTCTTAAACATTTCTGAGCTGATGAAAAGTATCTTAAAATGTCTTTTCCCCCGATAAGTTATTTAATTAATGGTACATTCTTGCATATTGTTATTTTGGTTTTGTTTAATCATCTCATAGTTTTTCAATGGTCAGGTTGCTTTTAGAGAAGGACTTCTTTTCCAGTTGTTAATAAAGCTTTTTAGAGGACATTTTCTATTAAATCCTGACAGTAAAACCAGCAGCCTCATGTAGGAACTTGACTAGAGATTTGTATCTATAATTTCACTTGTAAGAAAGTTTCAGACACCTTAAGAGTTCTGTTTTTCATCCTGAAGAGGTCATGCAAGAGATGTGGGAATAAAAGTTATCACCATAGCATCCTGTTAATTAGCTGCCACCTTGTTTTAAAGACAAGGTGTAGTTCAGTTGCCTTACTATCTTGCTCATTATCTCTCTCCTGAGCTTGTAAAGCAGTAGGATAATGATTTCATTCATATGATGGTGATAACTCTTCGGCAGGAGAAAATCTGAGTCCATCAATTAATTTCCCAAAAGCCATCCATTGCTTAATGACTTCAACACTGGGCTGCAGCTAAGTCAGATACATACTGGCTGTGCTGTCTGGAGTCTTTAGTAGGCAATGTTTATATCATTTGTATATAAAATTCAGTCTATTGTGTGTCATACCTCTATAAACATTTTAAACATAAGCAAATATTGCAGATCAATATCTGTAAATGTTCATTCAATGAACTTTTCACTTTGTTTTTATATGCTTTTGAAAATGTGTTGCATGGCATTGTGAGTAACACTTTGCAGGCAGAGCTACTTACGTTCTCTAGACATGAATTTGCAGAGAAGATGCTTACACAAACATATAGGCACACTGGAAGCATACACATCCACCTCAAAAGCCCTTTGTGGATTTTATGAGCCTTTGAACCAAAGAACAGATATAACACACATGATTTGGATTATCAGTGATACAATGCACATTAATAATAAGGCTGAGATTCATAACAATTAAAAGGCAACACACAGCTTGGGCGAGCACTCTAACAAATACCACTTCCTGATGATTCTTCAACAGAATAGAGCAAACAGGTCACAATCATTCTCCTGTGAAAAAAAAATCTACCAAACTGTCTTACTACAGTTAATCTTTTCAGCTTTTCTCATTCCACTGTATCTCAGTTCCTTTAGCCACAGCAAGGCTACCCATTATTTCCAGTGCATGGATCTAAAGGAGATACTGATGGCTACAGTTTAAATGGAGCTCATCTACCATATGTGAGAAAGGATAAATCTAGTAAGAAGCTTAAAGTTTATAGTTATAGTATCTGATTATGAATGACAAAAAGAATCTAGGTGCAGGTCAGCAACATCTGCAAAAGAAAAGATAAAAGCAAGGAAGAAAATAATACGCTGGATTTGAGAAAAAAAGGAGGCATACAAACTAATCGAAAGAGATGAGAATTTATTGATGTAAAAGGAAATTGCGTGAGAGATATTTGTAACCTGTTCCAATATAGTCAATAAAATGAATTGCAATAAAAAATTCTTATCAATTTGAATCAAATGCAGCAAGAGAAAAAGCCAAACCAAACAAAATCCATTATCTATATAAAGCAATATTTATAAAACCTAACTAGAAAGGGGTAATGACATAGAATACCACAGTGAAAATCTATTATCTTAGTCAGAAAAGTCAGTAATAGTCACATTAAAATCTTATAAATGGAGGGAAAAAAAAAAAAAACAAACAAAAAACTAACCAAACACTGCATAAGACCTGGTATATTCACATGAGCAATCCCATTTGAATCCATGGGAATACTTATGTGCGTAAACACCCTTATATCAGCCTTAAAGTAGAGGTATTTTGAGGAGTATGTACTCTGGGGTCTATAATCCTTCATATTTTGAGTTGTTTCATCTGCTTATTCAGCTCCTTCAATATTAGCAGCAGTAGGAACACCAGTTGATGTGCTGTAGTATCTCATGTCCACACTTTTTGTGTTCTCCTATGGCAAGCAAAGAAGCTGAAATGGTTCTATGATGGATGCCCAGAACCACCAGGAAGAGTTTCCTGGGTTGCAGCTGTTACTACCTGCCTGCCAGCACCTTGAAGACAGTCTCTGTTACCCTGTGTGTATCAGGCTGTTTTCAGATGTGGGATGGGGAGAGAGGTGCCCCACATCTGCAGAGAGGTTTCTCAAGAAATGGATTTGGGTGTGAAACATGCCCAAGGAGCTTGTATCTCTGCCCTTGAGAGCTTTTACTAGTGCTTGGGAGCTGTCATTCTCTCTGCACCACACTCAGACAACCTATAGAAGAGTGTGCAGGCTTGGATGAAGAAACCTCACCTCATGTCCTCATGTTGCCAATGTGGATTTTTTGTCATTGCATACCCTGCTTGGTACTATTTTACTACCTTCTCCAGGCTCCCTTTGTGAAAAAGGTGTGAAAATAATGCTGGATCACATCCTTCTCACAGGAGCTTGAATTCATGCCTTGAGCTTTTGCTGCCTGTTAGCTGAGATTAACATTAAGGGATGTAAGTGATGACTGGAGCAACACACTCTGACAATGACATACTTACAGAAAAAATGAATAATGTATAGGATGGAATTTTGGCATGGGCAAATGTCTGCCTCCTTTCTTATAGCTTTGTATGCTTTGTTTTCTCAACATTCTGTCCTTTGTCTCCTGGATATTATCACAGGTATTACTGTACCCATTCTATGTAGCTGTCAGTATCTTCTCCCTCTATTCATTCTCTTCCATTCTTCACATAAACACCTGCTCTATCTTGAAGATGTTTAACACTAACTTTCCTATGTTAAACACTGAAATGATTTCTGTGCTTGCTTGTCCTCCCTCCCCTTTTCCCCCCATGAGACCATTTGACTGCATGAAAGGATTGTCTTTGATCTTTAAGTCTTGAGTAGGTATGTGCAATATAAATTGCAGTGAGATCTAAATAAGTGTCCAAACACATTTATGAGGAACCAAAACAGGAAGAAGAATCTTCACTTTCTTATGTAAGAAGATCACATCAGGGTGTCTGTAGCAAAAATATAGTTGAAGAAATGTTCCTCGTAGTTTTCACCATCATAAAGTCAGTGGAAGTCAGCAAAGATCAGCAATCCAAAAGAGAAATCTTTGGGGAAGGGTGAGCTAATCCATTCGTGCTGAGAAAAATAACTTCCATTTTCTGAGCAGGAAGACCCAGGGTGTATTCTACATCTGAGAACAGCTGTGGGGTGAAAGCACACCAACACTGAGGGGTCCACATGGAAACTAGCTCCATACAATGTGCAATGTGTTATATCTCCAGTCTTGCACATCAAAGAACTCATGAGAAAAGCATTATAAAGACAGAGAACATGCAAATGGAGAGCAAAAATATGCAAAGGAGACACAGCACAGCAGAAATAATACACTGAAACCTCCACTGTTAACCTGTAGATGATCCTTTGATGGCCAGTCTACCTACTCTAGATTGGTCTGGGGTACTTCTCTCTCATTTTTCCTTTCACACTCTTTTCAATCATTAAAGTAAATGTGCAAGATTCTACTCCCTTTGCAGTATGTTTTATCCCAGAGATTTGAGTCATAGAGTATGTGTAAAGCAATTGCTGCCATAACGCGGAAAGCTCCTTTCAGCTCCTTCAGACAACTAGAAGGCTAGACTCTTAAAAGGCCAGCTGTCTCCCTCTTCCTTACCCACAGCATTGCGTGCTTGAGCTGACTATCAGCAGGCAGCAAACAATCCTCAGCTTCTGCTCCCTTAAGATCCAGGGTCAATGTGATCCCTATTGAGCAGTCTGGTGGCATTTCTGACTCAATCCCTCTGTTCATAAAGAGCCACTATGAAGCAGAGAGAGTATTTCTGCCAGCATCCACTGCGAAGTCCACTACACACTTATTTAGCACCTGCTACTTGTATGCATCATGTACATATGACATCACTGTCATAAGCATACTACCCAAGTCCCTTTCATTATTTCCTAGCACTGTCTCTTAATATTCTTACCCCACTTTTTTCTCTCTTTTGGGGACTTTTGCTCCACCAGCCTTCATGGAGAGAGGAGAAAAAGATGGTGAACAGAGCTCACAGTGTTTGGAAGAGATTTATGGTGCTTCCTCTCATTTCTGCCATTACTTTGTGTAGGTAAAATCAATGATACTTTCTCATTTGGTAGAAGCATCTCAGAAGTGATATATGGAAATTATTGGCTCAGTGTATGTGATCTGAACTCTAAAAAACTAAACTTCTTTCCCCTTGCTCCTCTGCATCACAGCCAACTTTTTCTTAACTGGTTGACATCTACAGTTAGAGTCAGGTCAATTGTTTTCAGTCTGTATTTACCTTTGAAGGTCAAAGCTATAGCTGACCTTGCTTGAACAGAGGGCTGGACAAGACAGTCTCCAGAGGTGCGCTTCCAGCCTCAAAGATTATGTGATTCTATGATTCTTCATCTGAAAATATCTGAAATTCCTCTCCTTTGTACCTTGCTAAGAAAGAAATAATAGATGTTTCCACATCATTACTAATTGCAGAATTTCTTCCCTTAATAAGATATAAGGATCTAACGCAGAGAACTTTATTTTTTAAAGCCAACAACTTGTAAGCAATTAAGTATCTTCGTTTGCTATGGAAGGTTATATACATCCAACCTGGAGTTTACTTTAAGGATTTTACTCCCTACTTCATAACTGAATCACTACATTAGTGATTCCAGTCTCACTCTAAAGGTAATGCTGCTTTTCTTGAGTACCATGAGATCTAGCTCTGGGAGTTCACAACTACATCTACATACTAACTGAAATTATAGAAGGCAAAAATTGCTTTTTAATTTGTTCACTTGCATGACACTCTCAGATCAAACCCTCCAAGTGGATAGAGAGGATATGAACCTAAAAGGGAAAGGCAAGGAGGGTAACAGTTATTCTAAAGAATTTAACTACAGAAATGTTCTGCAGAAAATTAGCTCATTTCTGCTACCCTGAATTAACATAAAAACAAACATATAAGAAGGCCTGTTATCTGCACTCACTTAACAAGCGCTAAGTATAAGTAGAGACATGCTTTTTAACTATTTCACATTTTTATCTGGGCTTAATGAGCTCCAGGTCAACTAGGTGTGGAATTTGTAGGTGTTGGATCTGAAGCCATCCTTGCTATCAGCATGTAAGGAAAAATACAAAACACTCTGATCTGAAAAAAACTGTTTACCTGGGTGTGAAGAGAATAAGAAAAACATGAGGAAGACTCAACTTTGAAAAACATTTTTGTAATAGCATAGAAAGTAAAAATCAGTTGATATCGCTTACTGTTAAGTATTATACAAAATAATCTAATTTGCATTACCGACATTCATTTCACATTGTTTGTTCAAACTTGGACTTCAGTTCTAGTCACTTATCAACCACAGATTCTTCTGAAATCATTAAGGAGAGATTCATACTAAAGAGATTTGAAGGCACTTCTCATCCAGAAAGTCTAACTGGACAAAATACTGTGCACATCATTCCCACTTTTAATCCCTCACCTCAATTCCCTGGAAGAAAATCAAACTGTAAAGGACAGAAGGCAGCAGCAGGCACTCTGGCAGTGGTCCCACATGGACTTTTGAGGAGGCCTACAGAGACACTTGAACATTAGACATAATCTGTGTATCTTTCCTTGACTTCAGTTATTTAACTCTTGGGTAGAGCGCTCATATTGTTAACTGCTGTTACACTTAAAAACACATCAGGCAATTATAGCTAGTACAGGTGCAGACAAAGGTTTAGTATAGTTTGAATTAATGGAAAAGAGGATCTGTTCCTAGGTCCTCTTTAGCAAGATAGAATCACTGTAACACCAGCTGTGACCCAAGTGATCAAATGAAAAATCAGTGACCTATATTTGTTGCCATTTTTTCATCCTGAAAAGTTCACTGTGGTAGAATGACCACCAAAGACTGCAGATGAGCCTTTAAGAAATTAGTTTAGGAATTACTGTGATATCAGCAAGTTACAAAGCAGCCAGAGGCACTGGTATTTTGGATTCAAAATGCATAAAGCCACTACTTTTCTTTGTTGATGTGAAGAATCATCAATTAATTTACCAATCTGATTGCTTTTCATCTGTCTTTCCCATTTTCACAACAAAGCTCAAATTAAATTGGCAGACCTCTCCTTTCTTATGTGACCACCTTTCTCATGAAATCAAGTACTTAAATGCCCCCTCTATATTAAGATATGTTGGACAGAGGGGAAAATGTGTGGGTATATGTATTTTTAAAAATCACATTTATGATTTGATAACTTTTAGCACAGACATCATTGATAAATATAACCACTGTGCCAAGCAGACCTTTCTTGCCTTTTTTTTTATACAGAGTTTTAAAATTAATGGTTGGAAATTCACATGTTTAAAGCTGAAAAAAATGCACAGAGAAAACTTCTGAATTTGCTATTGAATCACATGACATGGAAACTGCTGCCAGGGCAGTGGAAATGCATGGCACTCTGGGTTATGAGCAAGCATCTTGGTGAGGTGAATTTTGACAGAAAGACTATACATTTTAGATAAAGCTATTACATCAAATCCCAATATCTTCATTTTTTTCAGGTAAGGGAGGTTAAGAGCTGACATTTCAAGACCAAGTCAGAGAAGCTACTGATTAAATACTATTTCAAACCGTCTCTTCTCTGCTATCTTCAAGGAAGAGAGAGTGTTATAATAAAAGGAAAGTATAATTTTGTTGATTGGTTTGCTGAGTCATTGCGTATTTCTCAAGGTTAAGACATTAGAATTAGCAGCAAAATATGGAAGCCTAGCTTTGGTTTGTTCCATCATGAGAACAATAGAAAATACTAAATATTCTATTTTAGTGATTGCTCGTTTTGTACAGGAGGATCACTGAAGTTCTCACGAATTTTGGTCTTCAATTATATCACCCACTCACAGATCATAGAATCATAGAATAGTTAGGGTTGGAAAGGACCTTAATATCATCTAGCTCCAACCCCCCTGCCAGGGGCACGGACACCTCCCACTAAACCATGCCACCCAACGCTCTCTCCAACCTGGCCTTGAATACCACCAGTGATGGAGAATTCACAATTTCCCTAGGCAACCCATTCCAGTGTGTCAACACCCTTACAATGAAGAATATCTTTCTTATATCCAATCTAAACTTCTCCTGTTTAAACTTGAACCTATTATCCCTTGTTTTCTCAGTACAGACCCTAATGAAGAGTCCCTCCCCAACATCCCTATAGCCCCCTTCAGATGCTGGAAGGCTGCTATGAGGTCTCCACACAGCCTTCTCTTCTCCAGGCTGAATAGCCCCAACTTTCTCATCCTATCTTCATGGGGAAGGTGCTCCAGACCCCTGATCATCCTCATGATCCCCCTCTGCACTTGTTCCAACAATTCCATGTCCTTTTTATGTAGAGGACACCAGAACTGCACAAAATACTCCAAGTGAGGTCTCACGAGGGCAGAGTAGGGGGGCAGGATCACCTCCCTTGACATGCTAGTCACACTCCTTTTAATGCAGCCCAGGATATGGTTGGCTTTCTGGGCTGCAAGAGCACACAGAAGCTGGCTCATGTTCATTTTGTCATCAGCCAACACCCGCAAGTCCTACTCCACAGGGCTGCTCTGAAACTCTTCTCTGCCCAGCTTGTAGCTGTGCCTGGGATTGCTTCGACTCAGGTGTAGGACCTTGCACTTGGCATGGCTAAACTTCATCAGGCTGGCATCAGCCCACCTCACAAGCATGTCAAGGTCCCTCTGGATGGCATTCTTTTCCTCCAACATGTCAACCAAACCACAGAGCTTCATGTCATCAGCAAACTTGCTGAGGACGCATTCAATCCCACTGTCAGTGTCACTGTCAAAGATGTTGAACAAGACGGGTCCCAACACCAATCCCTGAGGGATACCACTCGTTACTGGTCTCCAGCTGGACATTGAGCCATTGAGCACAACTCTTTGTGTGAGGCCATCCAGCCAATTCTTTATCCACTGAGTGGACCACCTATCAAATTTTCTCTCCAGTTTAGAGACAAGGATGCTGTCTGGGACAACGTCAAATGCTTCGCACAAGTCCAGGTAGACAATATCAACTGCTCTACCCTTGTCCATCAGTTCCGTAGCTTCATCATAGGAGGCCACCAGATTGGTCAGGCAGGATTTCACTCTAGTGAAGCCATGCTGGCTATTCACCAGTCACCTCCTTGTTTTTCATGTGCCTCAGGATGCCTTCCAGGACTATTCGCTCCAAGATTTTGCCAGGCACCGAGGTGAGGCTGACTGGTCTGTAGTTCCCCAGTGTCATGGTTCAAGCTCCTCAAGTAGTTCACTCCCTCACTACCCCCTCTTTCTTCCCCCACTCCCAGAGAGATGGGAAGGAGAATTGAAAGAATGCAACTCCCACAGGTTGAGATAAGAACAGTTCAGTAACTAAGGTATAACACAA
>JASSUY010021099.1:0-12871 GCA_032466535.1 Forpus xanthops | reverse complement strand
CGGGGGAGGGGAAAGGGGGGGGTGTTAATATTGCCCCGTGGGGGGGGTGTTAATATTGCCCCGTGGGGGGGGTGTTAATATTGCCCCGTGGGGGGGTAATAGAGGAGGGGGTGATGGCAGCAGTGGCGGGGGATGATTAGCATCTATGGGACTGTTGTCACCCATAGGGGAAGAGGAATCGCCTATGGGTGACTGTTGTCACCTATGTAGGGGTTGTTGTCACCCATGGGGGTGTCACCAGGCCCCGGTGCTGTTGCCACCTCCCATGGGGTGTCCTTGGGAAGGTGATGGGGGGGGACATGACACATGTTGGTGACGCAACCAGGGCTGATGTGATGGGTGACAGGGACAGGGTGACGCCACAAGGGGTGACTGTTACAGGGTGACACTGTGATGGTGACGGTGACAGGGTGACACCACAACAGGTGACAGGGATGGGTGACACCACAATCGGTGAGTGTTGCAGGCTAATACTGTGATGGGTGACGAGGACAGGGTGACGCCACAAGGGGTGACAATTGCAGGGTGACACTGTGATGGTGACAGTGACAGGGTAACACCACAACAGGTGACAGGGATGGGTGACACCACAATGGGTGACAGTTACAGGGTGACACCACAACGGGTGACAGGGATGGGTGACACCACAATGGGTGACAGTTACAGGGTGACACCACAATGGGTGACAGTGACAGGGTGGCACTACAGTGGGTGACAATGACAGGGCAGCACCACAACAAGTGACAGGGATGGGTGACGCCACAATGGGTGGCAGTTGTAGGGTGTCACCATGATGGTGACAGTGGCAGAATGACTCCATGATGGGTGACAAGGACACGGTGACACCACAGCAGGTGACAAGGATGGGTGACACCACAATGGGTGACAGTTATAGGTTGTCACCATGATGGTGATAGTAGCAGAGTGACGCCACGATGGATGACAGTGACAGTGACACCGTAATGGGTGTCATTGACAGGGTGACACCATGACAGTGACAGAGACAGTGTGACACTGCAATGAGTGACAGAGACTGGGTGACACCGCAATGAGTGACAGTTACAGGGTGACACCATGACAGTGACAGGGTGACACCGTAATGAGTGACAGTTACAGGGTGACACTATGACAGTGACAGAGACAGTGTGACACCACGATGGGTGACACCATTTGGTGGCCTCCACACGTGCTGTCCCAACCACAGCGTTCCACCTCTTCCTGTCCCCCCATGATGAGGACACTGAAGTCCCATCCCTGCCACTTGATGTCACCCTTTGAGGGGGGGGTCCCTATTGCACCCATCACACAGCAACCCCCAACCAAAGCCCCCCCCCTTGGTAGGGTTACACCCATGTGGGGGTGTCACTTGGCTGTCCCCAACCCCGGTGGCTTTGGGCTGTTCCTGCAGGTTGGGGCCATGGGGCAGAGGGAGTCGGAGCCGCAGGAGGAGGTGGAGGTAGGAGCTGTCCCACCACGGCCCTTGGGGGGGGGGGTGACAGCCACCCCCATGGGGTGTCACCAGGGTGTCCCCATGTCCCCACAGGACGAATCCATGATGGCCGCCATGTCCATGTTCATCAGTGAGGAGCAGCTCTCCATGGTGAGGAGCCACTGAGGAACACCGATGTGTCCCCAAGGGGTGGTGGCAGGGTCCAATGCTGCTGAGCACCCCTTAATGGGGCACTGATGTGTCCCCAAGGCGTGGTGGCAGGGTCTAATGCTGCTGAGCACCCCTTAAATGGCCACCAATGTGTCCCCAAGAGGTGGTGGCAGTCCCCAGTGCTGCTGAGCACCCCTTAAAGGGGCACCAATGCGTCCCCAAGGGGTGCTGGTAGGGCCCAGTGCTGCTGAGCACCCCTTAAATGGCCACCAATGTGTCCCCATGTCCCCTAAGGGACAGTGTCCCCATCCTCAATGCTGTTGAGCACCCCTTGAAGGGCCCAGAATGTGTCCTCATGTCCCCTAAGGGATGTTGTCCCCATCCCCAGTGCTGCTGAGCACCCCTTGAAGGGCCCCAAATGTGTCCCCATGTCCCCAAAGGACAATGTCTTGTCCCCCAGTGTCCCTGCAGTGGCTGTGCCACCAATCACCCCTCACTTGTCCCCTTGGGGACACTTGGGGACCTCTCTGTCCCTCTGCAGGTGCTGAGGGCCTTTGTAGGCTTGGCCTGCTTCGCTGCCATCATCGTGGCCACCATGGTCCTGCTGCGCCGCCTGCGCCTGAAGAGTGAGTGTTCCCCCATGGTGACCTTGGGGACAGGGATATGGCAGCGTCCTCGTTGTCCTGTCCCCTCATGGTGGCCTTGGGGACAGGGAGATGGCAGTGTCTCCATTGTCCTGTCCCACCATGATGGCCTTGGGGACAGGGAGATGGCAGTGTCTCCACTGACCTGTCCCCATCATGGTGGCCTTGGGACAGGGAGATGGCAGCATCCCCATTGGCCTGTTCCTATCATGGTGGCCTTGGGGACAGGGAGATGGCAGCATCCCCATTGTCCCGTCTCCATCATGGTGGCCTTGGGGACAGGGAGGTGACTATGTTCCCATTGATCTGTCCCCATCATGGTGGCCTTGGGGACAGGGAGATGGCAGCATCCCCATTGTCCTGTCCCCCCATGGTGGCCTTGGGGACAGGGAGATGGCAGTGTCTCCATTGTCCTATCCCCATCATGGTGGCCTTGGAGCCGTGGAGGTGGCAGCGTCCTCAATGACCTGTCCCTATCATGATGGCCTTGGGGACAGGGAGATGGCAGTGTCCCCATTGTCCTATGCCCATCATGGTGGCCTTGGAACAGGGAGGTGACTATGTTCCTATTGACCTGTCCCCATCATTGTGGCCTTGGGGACAGGGAGATGGCAGCATCCCCATTGTCCTGTCCTCCCATGGTGGTCTTGGGGACAGGGAGATGGCAGCATCCCCATTGTCCTGTCCCCATCAGTGTCCCCAGGAGCCGTGGAGCAGGAGTCCCCGCGGTACCGCTTCCGCAAGCGGGACAAGATGCTCTTCTACGGCCGCAAGATCATGCGCAAGGTGACGTTGATGTGACACCAAAGGGGATGGTGCTGGTGACTTCCTGACGTCCCCAACAACCACCACCTCCATGTCCCCCACCTCAGGTATCCCAATCCACCTCATCCCTGATGGACACCACCATCTCCAGCGCCTCGCGCCCGCGCATGAAGAGGAGGCTGAGGATGTTCAACCTGGCCCGGAAGTGAGGAACCCACTGGTGCCATGGGATGGGGACACAAAGGGGACCCCCAGCAGTGACCTGAGGCCACCTCCTTGTCCCCAAGGTTCCTGCACATGCAGAAGGAGCTGCCCAAGCTGCAGATGAAGGAACCATCACCAGTGCTGCTCGAGGCTGACCTGGGAGAGTTCGACACAGGCAGCTCCCATCTGCCCTCCGAGGTGCTCTTTATGCTCAAGAACGTGCGGTGAGGAGCAGGAGGAAGGGAGCAAAGGGGAGCAGGAGCTGGCCCTTGGGGTCAGGATAGAGCCCTTGGGGTCAGGATAGAGCCCTTGGGGTCAGGATACATCCCCTGGGGTCAGGATACATCCCTTGGGGTGAGGATACAGCCCCTGGGATCAGGATACAGACCTTGGGGTCAGGATAGAGCCCTTGGGATCAAGATACAGCCCTTGGGGTAAGGATATAGGCCTTGGGGTCAGGATAGAGTCCTTGGGATGAGGATAGAGCCCTTGGGGTCAGGATACAGCTCTTGGGTCAGGATACAGCCCTTGGGATCAGGATAGAGCCCTTGGGTCAGGATAGAGCCTTTGGGGACAGGATACGGCCCTTGGGTCAGGATAGAGCCCTTGGGGTGAGGATACAGCCCTTGGGGCAGGATACAGCCCTGGGGGTCAGGATATAGCCCTGGGGATAAGGATACAGCCCTTGGGGTGAGGATACAGCCCTTGGGGTGAGGATACAGCCCTTGGGGTCATGGTCCATCCCTGGGGGTCAGGGTCCATCCTTTGGGGTCAGGATCCATCCCTTGGTGTCAGGGTCCAGCCCTGAGGGTCGGGATCCATTGCTATGGATCAGGGTCCAGGGGTCAGTATACATCCCTGTGGATCAGGATCAGGATCCATCCCTTCTGTCAGGAGCAGGATCCAGGGAGACCAGGATCTAGCCCTTGGGGTCAGGCTCCATCCCTGAGGGTCAGGATCCATTGCTGTGGGTCAGGATTAGGATCCAAGGGGACCAGGATCCATCCCTGGGGTCAGGATGAAGATCCAGGGCTCAGGATTCAATCCCTTTGCATGGGGATAGGCTGGACCGCTCCGCTGAAGGATGTTCTTCCCTTCTGCATCCACATCACTGTGGTGGCTCCAGGGGACCAGAGCAGCTCCTGGTGGGCTCCATGTCACCTCTTGTCCCCATCCTTGTCCCCGCAGGGTGTTGGGTCACTTTGAGAAGCCCTTGTTCCTGGAGCTCTGCAAGCACATGGTGTTCCAGCAGTGCCATCAAGGGGAATACGTCTTCCAGCCGGGACAAGCCGACTCCAGCATCTACGTGCTGCAGGATGGCAAACTGGAGCTGATCCTCACTGAAGCGGTGTGGATGGGGAGAGGCAGGAGGTGGCACAGGGAGGGAGGGATGAATGATGGATGGATGATGGATGGAGGAATGAATGATGGATGGATGGATGATGGATGGATGATGGATGGAGGGATGGATGATGGATGGAGGGATGATGGATGGATGGATGGATGGATGCTGAATGGATGATGATGGATGATAGATGATGATGGATGGAGGGATGAATGATGGATGGATGGAGGGATGAATGATGGATGGATGGAGGGATGAATGATGGATGATGGATGGATGGATGAGGGATGGAGGGATGATGATGGTTGGATGATGGATGGAGGGATGATAGATGGATGGATGCTGGATGGATGATGGATGGATGGATGACGGATGATGGATGGATGATGGATGGATGTATGATGGATGGATTGATGGATGATGATGGATGATGGATGGATGATGGATGGATGGATGATGGATGGATGGATGGATGATGGATGATAATAGATGATGGATAGGTGGATAGATGATGATGGATGGATGATGATGGATGATGGATGGATGGATGGATGCTGGCTGGATGGATGATGGATGGATGGATGGATGATGGATGGATGACAGATGATGGATGGATGGATGGGGACACCAAGGGCATGGAGATGGGATGAGCAAAGGGAATTTGTTCCATGCAGGATGGGAAGGAGACGGTGATGAAGGAGGTGTTCCCCGGGGACAGCGTGCACAGTCTGCTCAGCATCGTCGATGTCCTCACGGTACATCAACCACGTCCCCAAGTCCCCTAAACCTCGTCATGTCCATCCCCAACCCCCCTAAACTTGCTTGGGGCCATCCCCAAGCCCAAGCAGCCAAAAGCCTGGTGCCACCACTGAGCTTTGCCAGCCCCCAACTGCCACCACCCCTCATCCATGTCTGAGATGGACCTCCACGTGTCACCCAGGGCCACCAACGTCCATACAAGACAGTGAGCGCCCGGGCAGCAGCCAACTCCACCATCCTCCGGTTGCCTGTTGAAGCTTTCTCAGCCATCTTTGAGAACTACCCCGAGAGCTTGGTGCGGATGGTGCAGGTGGGTCTGGCTTGGTGAGACCCCCCACCATGGGGTTGTCCCCTTGGGGTACCAGGAGACCACTGATGGCTTCTTCCACCCCCTTTAGATCATCATGGTGCGCCTGCAGCGAGTCACCTTCTTGGCTTTACACAACTACCTTGGCTTGACCAATGAGCTCTTCAGCCACGTGAGTTCCTCCTCAACGTGGGATGGCTCTGGAGAGCCCCAACCCTCCTCGTGCTCCCCATTGTAGGACATGCAACCACCAAAGCTCTTCCCACAGCCCAGCCACGCTGCTCGCACCAGCCCCATCCGCCATGGCAAACGCGGCCTCGGCCACATGGATGAGGGCCGAGAACCAGGTAGGAGCTGGGAATGGGGTCCTGGAGCCTCTCTCCATGGTGGTACCACCACAATGGGGGGCTCTGCTGCTCATACTTAGGGTGGTTTCTCATCCAGCAGCTGAGCCATTGAAAGCTGCAGGCCCAGAGCCCCCCAAGCCGACCATGAGCCGCTGTATCTCCATGCCCGTGGACATTGCTGGTGGGTCAGAGGCTGGGGGAAGGAACTGGGAGGTCCCAAGATCATGTAGGGCCACCAGGGTTGTGGATCTCTTCCAAGCTCATGTGGCCACTATCCCAGAGCGTTCTCCTACCCCGTGTTCCTGCATCTCCCACCCTTGTGCATCCCCATCCCGCATCTCCCACCCTTGTGCATCCCCATCCCGCATCTCCCACCCTTTGCATCCCCATCCCGCATCTCCCACCCTTTGCATCCCCATCCCTCATCTCCCACCCTTGTGCATCCCCATCCTTCATTCCCAATCCAGCACCCTTCTCTTGGATCCTGGTGACCCCTTTGCACCCATTGCAGGTATCCAGAAGGGTCCTCGCTCTGACTTCGACCTGGCCTATGAGCGTGGGCGCATCTCGGTGTCGCTGCAGGAGGACAGGACCAGTGCCTTTCCCACCTTCTCCCGGGTAAAGAGGGTTAGGATAATGGTGGAGAATCCAGTTGGAAGCCCATAGTCAATGGTGTTCTCCAGGATTTGGTACTTCAGGGTCGTCTTCACCTTGTTTCTCAATTATGTGGATGAAAGGATTGGAGAGATGAAGCTGGGGATGGAGATATGGAATTGGGGATGGAGATATGGAATTGGGGATGGAGATATGGAGCTGGGGATGGAGATACAGAGCTGGGGATGGGGATATGGAATTGGGATGGAGATATGGAACTGAGCATGGAGATATGGAATTGCGGATGGAGATACGGAGCTGGGGCTGGAGATACGGAACTGAGCATGGAGATATGGAATTGGGGATGGAGATATAGAGCTGGGGATGGAGATATGGAATTGAGGATGGAGATACGGAGCTGGGGATGGAGATACAGAGCTGGGGATGGGGATACGGAATTTTGGATGGGGATGGAGATTCAGAATTGGGATGGAGGTACGGAGCTGGGGTTGGAGCTATGGAATTGGGGATGGAGATACAGAGTTGGGGATGGAGGTACAGAATTAGGGATGGAGATATGGAGCTGGGGATGGAGATGGAGTTTGGGATGGAGATATGGAGCTAAGGATGGAGATAGAATTGGGGATGGAGATACAGAGCTGAGGATGGACATACAGAGTTGGGGGAGCAGCTGATCCATCCCTGGTCAGGATCAGGATCCAGAGGGATCTGGAGACACTCCAAACCCACCATGACCACATTCCTGTGTGACCTGCTAGAGATGGCCCTACCTTGGCCTTCCAGATGAACTCCAGAGCTCCCTTCCAATCCTAATGATTGTGTCCACCCGGATCCCTCACCAGCACCACCAGGGTGACCATGGATGGTGACGGAGCTGTCCCATCTCCCCATAGTCCATCTCCCATGAGCCTAAGGATCGCAAGACAGTGACGTTGGAGGAGCAACCATCTGGTATCTACCGCTACAGCTATGGCAAGGATGAACCCATCCTTATGAACCCTCCTGTTGGACCATACCAGGGCAGCCAGAGCAGCACCATCTTGGAGACTGCCAAGCAAGAGCTGGGCAAGCTCATGAAGTTGGAGGTGAGAGCAGAAACAGCACCTTGGGGGCTTTGTGGTGGTCCCCCATGGCTTCATGGTGGTCCTCATCACTTAACGTCGGTCCTTTATTGCTTTGTAATGGCTCATGGTGCTTCGTGATGGGTTCCTGTGGTGTTGTGGTGGGTCTTCATCACCTCAGCGTAGATCCCCATCACTTCATCTCTTTGGGATGGTCCTCCATCACTTTATGGTTGTCCCCATCACCCTCTGTCTCCTCGTTGTGGTCCCCATCTCCTCGTGGTGGTCCTCAATCACTTTGTGGTGGGTTCCCATCTCCCTCCTCTCCATAGTGGTCCCCATCACCTCATGTGATACTGTTCTTCCCTCTAGGACCCTTCTCTCCTCGATGATCGTGTCAAGCTCTATCGTGCCAAGGCCGGGGCGGTCATTGCCTGTGAAGGGGAGCAGGTTGGTTTGGGTTTTGGGGAGCTGCTCCCCTCACCTTCATCTCCATGAAGGTGCTCCTCATCCTACTGCTGCCCTATGGGTGACGGGGGGGCAGGAACGATCCCCAGAGCCATTTGGAGGGTGGAAAACACCTTATGAAGAGAACCAGAAGAAAGGCCCCAAGTGATGCTGAGGATCTGAGGTGGCCTCTGATGGTGATGGGGTGACATCTTGGCAGGACGCGAGCCTCTACTTTGTCATATGTGGTTGCCTGCATGTGTACCAGAAGATGATTGACAAGGCAGAGCACGTCTTCCTCTTTGTGACCCAACCTGGAGAGATGGTGGGACAACTTGGGGTGCTCACTGGCGAACCCCTCATCTACACCATCAAAGCCAACCGCGACTGCACCTTCCTCAAGATGTCCAAGATGGACTTCTACGAGTGAGTGGAGGAACGTCGGGGAGCAAAGGGTTGATTCCAAAGGGGTTGATTCTCAAAGTGTCATCTCTCTTGACCCATAGCATCATGCGGGAGCAGCCCAGCGTGGTGCTGACCGTTGCCCACATTGTGGTGGCCCGTATGTCCCCCTTTGTGCGCCAGATGGACTTTGCCATCGACTGGATAGCAGTGGAGGCCGGACGGGCGCTCTACAGGTGGATACCAAGGGATGGGTGCCCACCTCGCCTTGGGGATCCCCACGTTGGCATGGAGCTGAGGTCCTGAGCCGTTCCCCCCAGGCAGGGTGACAAGTCAGACTGTACCTACATCGTCCTCAATGGACGCCTCCGTTCCGTCATCCAGAAGGGCAGCGGCAAGAAGGAGCTCGTTGGGGAATACGGCCGTGCAGACCTCATTGGGGTGGTGAGAGCCATGGCAGGGCCGTGGGGTGGACACCATGGGCATCCGGATGGTATGTCATGGCCACGTGTGTTCTACTGCAGGTGGAAGCCCTCACCCGGCAGCCTCGTGCCACCACGGTCCATGCAGTGCGGGACTCGGAGCTGGCCAAGCTGCCTGAGGGTACCTTGAACAACATCAAGCGTAGATACCCCCAGGTACCTACAGGTCCTCCCCACTGGGGTCTTCACCCTCTTCCTATGGAAGGAGAATGTCCCCGTGTCCCTTCCAGACAATAGAGGTCCTCAATGGGTGCTCCTCTCTGAGGTGGTGGCACCCAAAAAGAGCATGGGGACACTGGTTTGGGGTCCAGCTTAGGCGTGATGATGCCATGGGGCTGATGCTGTCTGCATCCTGATCCCTGCAGGTTGTCACCCGCCTCATCCACCTCCTGAGCCAGAAGATCTTGGGAAACCTGCAGCAGCTCCGTGCGCCCTTTGCCAGTAGGTCCTAAAGGGACTGGGGACAACTAGGTGGCTTCTTCAGGGCTGGTGACAGTGCGTGGAGGGTGTCCAACTCCCTATGGTCCTATCCATGCAGGCTCTGGCTTGGGCATGGCCTCCAGCTCGGAACCCATCAACCCCACCAGCAACCTCTCGACGGTGGCGGTGCTGCCCGTGTGTGACAGTGTCCCCGCTGTGGCCTTCTCGTTGGAGCTCAAGCACGCTCTCGATGCCATCGGTGAGTGCCTGTGCAGTGGTGACCACAGTATGGTGGGGACCACAGTATAGTGGTGACCACAGCATGATGGTGACCGCAGCATGGTGGTGACCACAGCTCCATGCTATGGTAGCTATCATGACCTGATAACCACAACCCCATGGGCACAATGGTGACCACAGCATGGTGGTGACCACAACCCCATGGCATGGTAGGTATCATGACCTGATAACCACAACCCCATGGGCACAATGGTGACCACAGCATGGTGGTGACCGCAGCTCCATGCCATGGTGGCTATCATGACCTGATAACCACAACCCCATGGGCATGATGGTGACCACAGCATGGTTGCAACCACAGCTCCATGGCATGATGATGACCACGGCATAGTGGCGACTACAGCCTCATGACACAATGGTGACCACAGCACAGTGGTGACCACAACCCCATGGCATGGTACCATCCATGACCCAGTGACCACAGCCCCATGGCATGATGGTGACCACAGCATGGTTGCAAGCACAACCGCTTGGCAGCAGTGATGACCACAGCATGGTTGTGACCACAACCCCATGGCATGATGATGACCATAATGTGGTGGTGACCATAACCCCATGGCACAGTGGTGACTACGACATGGCAGTGACCACAACCCCATGGCATGGTAGCATCCGTGACCTGATGACCACAGCCCTGTGGCACAATGATGACCCCAACATGATGGTGACCACATCCCACCTCTTCCAGGTCCCACTTTACTCCTCACCAGCGATGTCCTCCGCATCAACCTTGGCAATTTGGCTCTGGACAGGTAATTCCCACTGGGAGGACCATCAGGAGCCACCCACCACCACCATACCACCGACTGACCCCTCCATCTCGGCAGCGTTCAGGAATACCGCCTCTTGGGGTGGTTGGCACAGCAGGAGGACAGCCACCGCATCGTCCTGTACCTGACTGACTCCACATTGACCTCCTGGACCGTGCGGTGCATCCGTCAGGCCGATTGCATCCTCATCGTAGGGATGGGTGACCAAGAGCCAATGGTGGGAAAGGTGAGGTTGAGGTGGTAGGAGGTGGTAGGGCACCGCTGCGGTGGGTGGCTGATGGCTTCTACAGCTGGAGCAGACACTGGAGAACACAGCAGTGCGGGCACTGAAGCAGTTGGTTCTCCTCCATCGAGAGGATGGTCCTGGCCCTTCCCGCACCGTTGAGTGGCTCAACATGCGCAGTTGGTGCTCGGGTCACCTCCACATCAGGTGTCCCAAGCACATCTTCACACGACGGAACCCAGCCAGACTGGTACGTATGTTTGTCCCAGAGGTGGCTTTGGTTGTCCACCTCTCCCATTGGCACCCAACGGCCATCACATCCGCAGCAGGAGACGTATGATAGGTTGTATAAGAAGAAGGCCGACGTCCACAGTGACTTCTCCCGCCTGGCACGGGTCCTCACCGGCAACACCATCGCCCTCGTCTTGGGTGGTGGTGGAGCCAGGTCGGTGCCATGCCAATGACAGGGCTCAGTGGGGTGTGGAGGTCCCCGTCTCATCCATCCTCCCCCTTTCCTCAGGGGTTGCTCCCACATCGGGGTGATCAAGGCAATGGAGGAGTCGGGGATTCCCATTGATATGGTTGGTGGCACCTCCATCGGGGCCTTCATTGGGGCACTCTACGCCGAGGAGCGCTGCGCCGACAGCACCATGCAGCGGGCACGGGAGTGGGCCAAGGTGGGTGTCCCACCACAGAGAAGGACCTTCCTGCCAGGGGAAGTGCCTCCTTCCTCCTGTTCTCCTTCCTCTTCTGCATGTGTCTTCTTTTTCTTTCTTCGCCTTCTCTCCTCATTCTAACTGTCTCTTCCTCCTTCTCCTCCACCACCATGCTCTTCATCGTCTTCTCTCCTTATTCTTCTTCCTCCTTACTCTTCTTTTTCCCTCCTCCTTCTTTCCTCTTTCTTTTCTCCTTCCCTTCTCCTTCCTCATCCTTTTCTCCTCTTCCTTCTCTCCTTTCCTCCTTCTTCATTTTTCCCTTCTCTTCCTCCTCTCTTCCTCTTCATGTCCTTTCTCCTTTTTTCTTCTCCTTTCTCCCCTTTCTCTCTTCTTCCTTCTCTCCTTCTCCTTCTCTCCCCCTTCTTTCTCCTCCTTCTCCTTTCTTCTCTCTTCTTCCTTCTTTCCTCCTCCTTCTCCTTCTTTCTCCTCCTCCTTTCTCCTTCTCTCCTCTCCTCCTCCTTCTCTGTCTCCTCCTTCTCCTTCCTTCTTTCCTCCTTCTCTCTCCCTTTTCCCCTCCTTCCCCCTACTCCTCCAGTGCATGAACTCAGTGTTTGCCACCGTCCTGGACCTCACCTACCCCATCACCTCCATGTTTTCGGGCTCAGCCTTCAACGACAGCATCAACAAGGTTTTCCAGGACAAGCAGATCGAGGTGGGTCACGCCCCATCCCCATAGTGAGGGTCCTGAGCATCTCCTCACCCACCCCACAGCATCCCCACAGTGTCACCCACCCCGTGTTGTCCCCACAGGACCTGTGGCTGCCTTACTTCAACGTCACAACCGACATCACGGCCTCGACCATGCGGGTGCACACGGATGGTAAGGGCTCCATGGAGATGTTCTGTGGTGCTACCACAGCCCCATTTGTGGGGGCCTTCCTCACCAGCACACCAAAACGTGTCACTGCTCCATGGGGGAAGGTTTGCCATGTCCAGGTCCAACCAGGAAAGGGCGTGGAGGGCCCATGGTGAGCCCAGGAAGTGGTGGCTTCCCATGGAATCAACCAGGTTGGAGAAGACTTTTAACCCAACCTGGTCACCCCACCAGGCCCAGCTCCCAGTGGGGGTCTGCCTATGCCTGGTGGGGTTGGGAGCAGAAGTGGGGTGTGAAGCTTCACCCCGACACGATGAGCATGTGTGTGTCTCCTCTAACATAGCTGCTCACCACTAACCCCATAACCCACGCTCACAGCTTGGGCAGCGCGGGTGTGATGTGGTGGTGGTGGGGTCAATGGGGATGATGTTGGGGTGGTGGTGGAGTCACTGTGGTGGTGGGGGTAATGTGGTGGTGGGGATGATGTGATGGTGGTGGGGATGATGTGATGGGGATGATGTGGTGATGGGGATGATGTGGTGATGGGGATGATGTGGTGATGGGGCTGATGTGGTGGTGATGGGGATGATGTGGTGATGGGGATGATGTGGTGATGGGGCTGATGTGGTGGTGATGGGGATGATGTGGTG
>JASSUY010021096.1:0-16771 GCA_032466535.1 Forpus xanthops | reverse complement strand
CGCACCGTGGCACCGGGCCGCGCCGGGCCGGGCGCTGCCCGGGGGTGCGGGGGGGAAGAAGCGCCGCGGGCAGGCGGCGGGCGTGGGGAGGGGGAGAGCCGCCCGCCCACCACACACACACGCACACACACACACACTTTTCTCCCATCCCCGGCGGAGAAGTGAAAGAAGTTTGTTTTGCTGAACGGTGTGCGGTGCGGTTTTTGTTGTTGTTTTCTCTTTTTATTTTTTTTTCCTTTTTTCCTCTTGAAAAGGGTTGTGTGGTGTTTTGGTTTTGTTCTTTTTTCCCCCTTTCCTTCCCCCTCTCTCGATAACTTACTTTGTACATACACACACCCCACGCCTGCCGATAAGACCAGGAGGGGCAGAAAGGGGAAGGTGATGGCGAGCCGGCAGGAACCCGCCGAGCCCTGCTGCCACTGAGCCCTCTGGAGCTCGCAAGTCCCCTCTCGCCGCCACTGGCCCCCGCCGCCCCTCGACTAATGGTGGAGCGCACTGCGACCGTGCAGCGCCCGCCGCAGCCCCAGACCCCGACGGCCGCGGCCTCCGCCCGCGTTTGACGCCAAGATGTTGCTTCCAGCTGCCTGAAGGATATTTCTCTCCCCCCCTCCTCCTTACCCCCGCGAGCTCCCGGCGACGCAAGGTAAGAGCGGCAGCGGTGGCGCTGCCCACGGCCCCGCGGGACGGGGCCGTGCTGGCCCGTCGGGTGCCCGCCTCTCCTCCGGCTCTGGCCGACCTTTCTCCGCGGCCCCTGGGGTTGGGGCTGAGTCGTCTTCCCCTGAAGCAGAGCAGATACTGTTTTGAAAGGGAAAATCAAATGCCCCCTGTTCCAAAAATTTATCGGCTGGTCAGCGTGCGCGCCCGCGGGGAATGGAACTCGCCTTGCGCGGCCGCGGGGCGGTCGCGGCTCCGTGGGCCCTGCGCAGCGCGGCCTCGTTTTGAGGGTTGTGGGGTTCAGCGCTAGGCTTTCCCCCCTTTTTTGGGGGGGGGAAGGCTGCTCGAGAGGAGAACCTCGGCAATGCCCGGAGGGCCTGGTCCCGGCTCCGCAGGGGTGGTGACCCGGGCAGCGGCCGCCATACCGGGTCTGGCCCCGGCCCCCCCCGGGGAGAGCAGCTCTCCGCGGGGCTCATTTAATTAATGAACGTGCGCGGGCTTAGGCTGTATTGTCAGCTCCTGATAGGGAAACTTCCGCGGGTTTTCATTAAACCAGTGACACTCCGTGCCGGTGTTCCCGTTCGCTCGGCGCGGAGGGCAAAAGTGCTTTGGGCTGGACGGGAATCCCGACGCTTTCCACCGGGAAACAACCCTCCTTCTCCCTTTGCTTTGCCTTCGGGGCGTGTGTTTTGAGGTGTTTGATTTGTTTTGTTTTTCCTAATAAACCCTGCAGTTTGCTGCCGGCGCCCAGCCGGAGAAGTTACAAATGTAGCAGTGAGTTTCCTGGGATGCTGGGAAAAGTTTAGGATAGGCCGGTGGTAGAGCTTGCAAATAAGTAATGATATTCAGTTGTATGTAATGATTAGCAACTTGTCATAATATTAGACTCGAACATCCTCTTTAGCTTGTCCACAAGCAGTCTCATTAGATTTGTTTATTGTCTGCATAATTGGAACCATTTATTGGTAGGTATTGAATCCTGCCATGTTTTGCATGGGTGTTTACATTGTTTTTTTTTTTTTTGTATATTTTCTTTAGTTTTGCATAAGGACTTTTGTTATTTGCTTCAATTAAGGGGAGGGTTTTAAGTGTTTTACAAAATGGACTTTTTGGGAAGCATAATACTAAAGCAAGATAAATAACTGCCTTTCCAATAAAGTTTGATTCAGAACAACAAATATGAAGAGCAAATGGTGCTGCAAACAGTGTAAATCCTGAATGAAACAAACCAGAAACTTCCAATGAAGCCAACATCACCTGTTTTAATATTTTTTATTATATTCCTTGACAAAGTCATATTTAATTAAAATCATAATTTCAAATATAGTCAGTGATGAGTGCGGGGAAAATCAGATCGCTTTTAAAGTAACATAGTATTTCTTAGCAATAATTAGTCAACATCTCGATTAAGTTTAAATACTTGTCAAGACATTTTTCAGTACATTTATTGTCTTTTCATTATTATCTTGTATTCTGACTGTTCCAAAAAAAAAAAAAAAAAAAAAAAAAGGAAAAAGATCTCACGAGAGAAGCATAATTCTGAATAAACACACCATTATTATTATCATTATTATTGTTATTACTGTTGTTATTATTAGCCATTTGTTTATCTGGAAACCTGTGATTTATCTTTTGACTAGTATGACCAGACAGTGACAGCAGGATTTACTCTTTCATATTCTTCCTTTTAGATCTTGGATGAGTTTTGCAATGTGAAGTTCTGCATAGATGCCAGTCAACCAGATGTAGGAAACTGGCTCAAATATATCAAGTTTGCTGGATGCTACAATCAGCACAACCTTGTTGCATGTCAGATAAGTGACCAGGTATGTAGTGTTCACTTTCTGGACTTTTTTTTTTTTTTTAAGGAACTTTAAGGTGTTAATGTTAAAGAAAAAGAAAAAGAAAAAAGAAAAAAGCAGCAGCAATTCGCAACAGATTTTGGCCCGTTTGTTGTTATAGCATAAGATAAGGCACAGATGTGAAAGGCAGAATGGAATAATTTTGGTTATGGGCTATAGTTGATCTGAATTTTATATATTTGCATATTGTTGTTCAATTAATAAATGAAAATTTGTTTTTTCATCTTTTTGTTGTTGTACTTGATAAGAACTGGGAGTGCTTTCTTGGGAATACAAAGCCAGTATTTGCTGATTTTGGATTAGCAGCATTTTCTGGCTCCTTGTTCAGTCTGGTTGGACTGTTACGTTAAACCATTGAGTGGGTCAGAAGCTGTAATGTGAAATTAATTGAAGGAGTGGAGGGGAAGACACAAAACTGATAATACTGCCTATGTCGTTGCATGTTTGGGGCTTTGGATTTGAATGCACATGTCCATGAATATTATAACTCCCATACACTTTGCTGGAACTCGTAATAGGAGGATCCTCAGTGTTTTTTCTTTTCTTCTCATTTGTTGCACTTAAATCCACTCTTTGTTCAGCTGAAATTTTTTTTATCCTTGTGTGTTGGAAAAAAAGGCTGAGATAGGCAGAGGAAGGATGCAGTGAAGCATTTTATTTTCAATTATGCTGATGAGTTATTAGGTGTTTCTTGAGTCAAGGTTTGCTTTAGTCTGTGGATAATGCATGTCATTATGAAATATTTTAATGAGTGTAGTTAGGTTAAGAAAGCTAAACTTCTTTAAAATAAAATATCTAAAACAGCAGTGCAACAACTGATTGTGAATTCTTGCTTCCAATCTGAAGTTTGCTACCTGCGACATAGGATTTGATTAATTTAATCAGTGTTTCGTTTTCCACCACTTAATTAACTGCATCAGGTGCATGCTAAAGATTATCTTTAGCGGACTTAATAGCTTTGACAGTATTGAAATAAGAATCACAATCAGTCGCAAAGCTTCAATTAGAAATCATTCTTTCTAATCCAATTCTTTACGTATAGAAAATGAATGTGAGACAGTCTGCTATTTTCAGCACAGCATTATGTGTTTCACGCATGCGAGATAGTTGATTAAAACTGTTTTAAAAAACTTTTTCAGAACCTATGAGAGAAGGAGATGTTTTAATTTTTGACTTTTATAGCTCAGCCCTGAGCACATGTAGCACATGTAGCACAGAATGATCCTGCAACTGAGATATAATTTGTTTTTTATATAGCAGTTGGTTTAGCTAGAGAAACCATAAAGATTATTAGTAAATGCAAAATACATTTCCCAAGCTGAAACATACTCTACCGTGAAAAATGATAAATTCTCTGAGCGCAGACCATTTATGGAACAGTGGTATGAAAACAAAACTATGCAGATTAATTGAAACAGCAATTTCAAATATTCTGTGTTTAATAAGAGCTGGCTTAGCTAGAAAAGATTGGAAGTGGAATCATGTGTATTGGTCAAAGTAACTTATTGTCTTTGCATCAGTATTCATGATCTGCAACTGAAAATATACACTCGGTTGAAACATCATCATTTACCTCTGTGATGCAGACACGCGCCTGCACTTTGACGGTTTTAGAAGGAAAGTTATGGCACTTTTAACTCTCCTTTTTTAGTGTTTACATTTCTGGCATTTGGTAATGGTGGCTATACTGCTGCCAATGATTTCTTTCATTCACTGGAGACTTGCTATTTATTTTGCACAGTATCATGCTGCTCATAATTCCATATTTTTGTAGCTTATTGTTGCTGAGATTTTCAAATTAAGAATTTGTTGTCCTTCAAGTGGCATGTTCTGAGCTGGGTTCTGTCAGCAGGAGATCGTTGTTCCTGTGGCCCTCTGGAAACACTGCACATTTACCCACAAAATTGTACATGTACTCCAGCATTTTATGACCAGAGCCTAAAAAGTTAATGCTAAAAATGTGCTCTTCAATCTTAAAGTGAAAAAGCCTTTCTAACAGCTCCTCCTTCTGCTTTCTTCTGGCACAAGCTCACCAGAGGTAATATAAAATGTAATAGGAAGGCAAACTGGGAAATGGACATTACATGGCCAAATGTGTGCATGTACAAGGAGTGACAAATGCAAGTCAGAACTAAGCTTGCATGTGTGGCTGTGTATAGGTTGCGTGGGGCTGCTTTTGGGTCACTCTGCCTCTGTAGCTCCTAGAAAGAAAGAGAGAAAAGAGGATAAACAAAAAAAAATACAATTAAAAAAAAAAGTGTTGGGGTGGGGATGGGGAAGGAGGAAAAAAACCCAAATGTGAAACCTGAGGTCAACTGTGGTTGCAGGTAGACCTGGAGGCCAGAAGCAGTGCAGCCCGTCTGGAATAGGAGAGCCCAGTTCAGCTGGAGCTGCAGCTGGTGCTGGGTGCAGAGGTGCACTCACATTTGGGGAGGCCTGGTTGGTTCTCCCTAGTTCTCTAGGAGTACGAAGTGCCTCCACAGGCCCTGGTTGTGCTGGGAGCATCCCTGCTGCTGATCACTCCTGAGGTACAGACACTTGATCAGTAGTAATTGTTCACCTCTGATTGCTTCAACTCATCTGTAAAATTCACAAGCAAACATTGGGCTGTACCTGAAAAGGTAAAAGATCCTGCCAGCGCTCTCAGCCTTATGCTGCCCACAAGCTTATGCTACTAAATTCAAGCTTGACTGACAGACAGGTATGATTCTCAGATTGCTAGAGGCAGGATTTAGATGAATCTCAGGATGATGTGTAATCTAGTCACTCTGCTAAGATCTACCTTCTGTATTTAACAAAAAGAGTGAAAGAAAAACATTTTTTGTTGTTTTCTCTATTAGAGTTTTTCAGAGACATACCACCCCACCCCCTGACTCACGGTTGAGGTTAGGTTTCATCACTTAGGATCAACTTTACAAAAGGTCTGGGCTCTTTCTTATGACTGTATAAATGAGCTTTGCTAAGATGAACAGCTTGATAATGGTGGGATGCAGTCAAAACATGCACAGTGGATGCGACTCATGTTTCATTTGATTGGAGGTGCAGTAGGGTTTAAAAGGTGCATTTTTTGATTTTTTTTTAATTTTTTTTTGTTTTTTAATTTCAGACAAGATTGGTCTCGGATATCTTTTTGCTGTCTTCCTGTTATTTGCTGTCATACGCAATCTAACTTGAACATATGTAATTTAAGATATATCTGAATTCATAAAATTCCACAAACAGGACAAGCTATTTTTTCCTTTTCCCAAAGAGACTGCAGTGTGTGCAGAGCTGCAGAGAGTCTTGTCACTGCCAGTGCCCTGGAACGCATTTTTTCAGTTCAAAGTCAGTTAGGGTTCAGTACCAGTTTCTGCTAACTTGGATGACTCCCCTCTATTATCATTAAACATCTATTAGTTCAATTTTTTTAATGACTTCAGAATTACTAGCCCTGTTAGGCTTTCTGGCAGCACTGTCATCCCAGCTAAAGCATTATTTTAAAATATATATGTTAATGGAAGTACAGTTGCAAATACAGCAGTGCCTAAAGCAGTGGCACGTCAGGGGCTGTCACATGTCTGGGCTTTTTTTCAGGCTGGGATCGCAGTCACCTTGAAGCTATAAAAATACGTATATTTTTTCTTTTCAGAAATTTAGCTGGTAGCAGTTGAAGTTAAAACTCCTGAATATTGTTTTTATCTGGCTTACTGCTTGCAGAGCTCTGACAGTGATACAGCCACATAACACTGTGAAACTGCTCTGAGCTTCCAGTTGTCTTCCCCCTCAACAAAGCAGCTCATGAAGATTCCCTTTGGTTTATCCATGGAAAACTCAAAGTGGGTCAAGATCACTTTACTGAGGTTTTGGTTTGCTGAATGTGCTGAGATAGATTTTTGGTTTTTTTTTGTGTGTGTTTTCTTTCATTTCCTAATACTCAAGCATATGCCAATGCAGTGGGAGAAAAACCAGTAGTACTACACTCTTTAACAACATGCCCGATGTCAGTGATATAAACTTACACGGGTGAGCCTACTGCTGTAAGTTTCACCAGATCTGATCACATCTTACACGTTTTACAAACTTTTTTAATCTGCAGACACAGCTTCATGTTTCAGATTTTACTGCCGCTGCCCCCACTCCTCGGCAGGCAGCTCGCAGGCAGAAAATGGCAGAGGCTCCTCCAGCAGCCCTGAACACACAGCCACCTGCACAAGTTGTGTATTTAAGGCATAGTTTTGAGGCTTTGTTGTCAGAGAGTGAAATTAAAGTTTTGCCTGTTGTAGGTCAGAAGGGCACACGCATGCTGAGCTCAGACGGGGCCCTATTCTGCCATGATAATTTCTATGATTTATTAGTTTATTAAACAAGTAAAGCTTAATCCAGTTTCCACTGAAAGTCTGTCTCCATTGGAGTAAGGTCACGTTAGTTTAGGGCTGATGGAACAAGGAGCTCATCGGTGGTGATTTTCTACTTAACTGCAGTTAGGGCTGAGGCTGTGGGTGAAACTCCTGCCTGGTTTTTATATTTGCCTGTGTTATCTAAAGCTCAGTGCACTGGTGATGTTACTGCTCTCAGTGTTGGCCTGTCCTGACATGACCTAAAATGAATTGTTTAGAACCAAAACCAGCAACTTGTTGTTGCCATTTCTGTAAAATGATAAGCTTTTTATTGATGATCCTGTTCAGGGAAAGCAGTAAGGCATGTTGTTGCTAAGCAAAAAATGCCTTTTTTTTTCTTTTTGTGATGAGAGCTGTCAAATCACACTCGTATTCTTGTCAGAAAGAGTCTAGAGGATTATAGTTGTCCACAGAGCCAGGACAAGACTGCAACTCAACTGTGATTCATGGAAGAAGATGGGATGTTAGAAGACAGCTGCATGGGGAAGTCAGGAGAATGGGTGGACACACAGAAGTTATGGTCTGGTGTTGGTTGCCAGCAGCCCTCAAGCAGGAGATTTTGAAGGGCCAGAGCAGCTCAGCTCTATGTGACAGTCTCTCACCCAGTCCCATGGCTTTCAGGAAGGCTAAAATTCACCTGTGAAGGAAGAAGACGTAAGTATCGCTGGGAAGGTGGTCTACAGCCCCTGAGATACTGAAGAGGATGACCCGTGGAAGGACATCCTGCTTCTCCCTCCTTGTTTTGGAGGAGCAGGTGGCACCTTTTGCCTCAGAAGGTGGCAAAATGGGGACTTCTGGTACCATTTCGGGAGAGTGTCCTTGCTCCAGCTTGATCTGCTATGGCAGTTTCGCGGCATTTTGGAAACAAGGAAGGAAAGGGTTTGCAGTCCTGGTGCTGGCACTGTGGTGCTCCCTCACCATTTCGGCAGGGTGAAGGGGAGGGTCCTCCTCTCCCTGCTGGGCTCCCACTCATGTCTGTGCAGCTGCTTGCACGTAGACACTTGCTGAGTTTTGCCTGTGGATTTTTGCTAAAGCTTCCTTTGGGCTTAATAGAGTGCTCAGAAGGACTCCTCTACATTAGCCCTTAAAAAAACTCCAGTTAGTTTCAATTTATCATTTGCCTGAGTATGGCAAGAAGAACCTGGCTCAAATTTCATCACACAGTTCTACAGCTGCAGAAGTTGTTCTAAAATTGAAGAACTGGAGCTAAAATTGAAGCTTCACCATTTGGATCTTTTTCTTTCTTCTTTTTCCCTTCAACTGCTTAATTATGGCTTGTTATGAGGTTATGCATCCGTTTGTCCTTCTCATTTTACTGGCAAGCATAAATCCTGATTTTGATCATGCTCCTTGCTTATTAGTTTTGGACATTTAATTTGTTTTTCTTTTGAGGCAAGTTCCATTCTTGCTCCAGAGCAATGTGGAGGTGAATGCCAGTTGGCAGTATGCACACTGCCTCTCTGGACGCTTGCTCTCCACCTCCAGCTTGGGACATGCTCTTCTTGACTGCACTGGAGCTTCCAAAGATGTCTGGGAGATGGGACTGGTGCCTTACTCAGGGGAAATGTACCCATGGCTTGTGGCAGAAGTTGGGAGCGTATTGGATGCTGGATATTGGTGCAGGAGTAGCAGCGTGTCACTGGTGGGCTTCACCAGGCTTTCACCGGGATATGCTTCTCCTTTGAGGTCTTCTGTACCTTCTCACCATTCCATGCAGGGTGGGTTCACCACTTGGTCCTCCTGCTTGCGTCAGTGGGGTGCAGGATAAATCCACTCAGTGCCTTCCCCTGAGGTGCTAGCTGTAGGCTTAGTACATCGCCTGGAGGGCTACAATACAAAAAGCACTGATTCCAAGCAGTATCTCTCACCTGCCTGAAAATCTGAATTTGCCAGGCAGCGCTGGGATATGTGTAATGTTTTTCAAAGCTTATGGATACACAGGAATAAAGGCTGTGGTTGGATGCAACAGAATTCAGCTCTTCTTTGGGGCTGAGCATGACAGATGTTTGTGTAGCAGCTACTGCCTTTGCTTATGCTCATCAGATGAAGTGTCAATTTTTTTCCCCCAAACCAGCAACCCCCCCTTCCTGGCGGCTGGAGGCACTCCGGTGGGGAGTTCAGACGGAGTGGTGCAGGTCTGGCTGGGGCACATGTGATGGCTGGGGTACTTCAAAGTGCGTGGATGGTGGCGGCCAAGTGCACGGCCCTGGGCCGAGCTCACGGGGAGTGCGTTTTCACTATTATTTCAATTATTACAACTTCCTGAATAGGTTGAAGGTCATTCATAATTCACGCTTCTGTCATCTTTACACATGCCAAATGCAGTCTATTAAGCATAAATAAAATTTCAAGTGCCTGACCAGGAAAAGTAAACTGGGATTCATAACAATGAGGCCTTATTCATCCATTTTAAAGTAAATTGTATGTGTTCCTTTCTTTTCTCCCCTCCCCTTTCCCTTTACAGCTTGGCAGTTTGGGAGCTTTTATTTCTGCTCGGTAGCATAAATATATGACCTGTGGTGTAGGCAGGCACAGAGGACTGATGAGTTAGGCCTCCCCCAACTTCTCTCCACCTCAGACCCCCTGAACTTTGAAAGTGTTTCCAGATCTGGATCCGATTTTGCTCTTCCTATATAAACTGCAGTCACACACAGCTGATCCCAGGGCATGTGAAATGTGCATCTGGACTTTGCTTTTATTCCCCCCCTCCTCTGATTGTTCCTCTACTGTGCAGCAGCTCTTCCTATACTTGAGGCAGACTGCTGTGCGCTCTCATGTCGTGAGCGCAGCTTAACCCGAGAAACCCAGGTAACAAAACGGGCTTCGTAGGCTGAAGATGTGATAGAAGAGTCAGTACTGCATCCAAATAATCTCGAAGCTTTGCAATTGAAAAGTCCACTTATTTTTACATTGGTGTTTTCTAATACAAAAAATTGCTGTCTGTGGTAGAGGTTGCTGTTGTTGCAAAACCGGGGCTGTGGAGTAATTTATGAGCTTTCCCATCTGGGGGCTTGCAGGACCCCCACACTGTCTGCCCTTAGTAGGCTACTGCTACCTAAAAATTCGAGCAGCATGGTTCATTTCAACAGTTAGCTTCTCACTGTTTCTCAGACTGGATAATTCCAGGAAGTTTAAGGTGGGAAGAGTGAGAAAAAAGCTTTTCTTGTGAAGTAGCAAATACAGCTCTTAAAATGAAATTGAATTTAGCTGCACGATCATTTTGGTTGAAAGTTGAATCCACACTGGTATGCAGTCTGGTATACAAACTGTTAGTGCAGGTTGGTTCTTCTTATACATACAGAAATCTGAGAAACAATTTTCAATAATGATAATTAAAGTTAGTATTTTAATGTTAATATTGTCAAAGTGCCAGAAATCTGGAAATCTGTCACTTGGGCATAGTTTTGAAGAGCTTTAGTTCTGAGATACAAAATAAAGAAACATTGCTTAACCTAAACCATGGTGGGTTTTGGCATATTCCATCTTGCCTCCCCACTGAGGTGCAGAGAGGCTGGCTAGGTAGTTTCTAATGGGTAGCTTAATCATCTCTGGTATTTCTCAATACCAGTACAGACAGGACAATTGGCTGCAAAGTTTACACCCAGGTTAGGGATTTGTCCCACAACTGCAAGAAAGATGCTGCATCGAACTGGGGGCTTCCAAAGAGAAATGATGCCACCCCAGCACAGCGCTTCTGTGGAACATAAAGACTCTCTTTATGCTTGCGTCCAGTCCGTGTGTCCTCACTTTGTGACGAGAGGTGAACAGGACTATCAAAAAAGGAGGAAAAATCCTGGAGAAGGCTTCACTGTGGATTTTATTTGCTTCTTGGTGTGGATGCACGGCTGACCTCAGAAGAACAGCTGAGTTTACATGACTGTGGCGCAGAACCTGGGAGCACTGAGGCAAGTCCTGGGCAGAGCCATCCAGGGCAGAGCAGAAGCTTTGGCACAGTCCCTTAGAGATGGTGGAGGTCCAGCCTGGCTGCTTGGTAGACCTGATTCTGCTTCCACCCCAAGGAGGTCTGCAGAAGTCTCTCATGTGAGTGTGCGGTGCCATGCACCACATTTCCTCCTCAAAACCAGCCAGCAGCCAGGCTTATTGTCCACAGACTGGACCAAAGCTTCCCTTTCAGATGTATAGAGGCCATCATGCTTCTGGAAGAAAAAAAGCTATTTTTCAGTGCATTTATCTTGATAAATGGAAAACCGAGCATCAGTTAGAGCAGATATTCACTGGATGCGGCACTGACATCAGATCTGTTTGTGGGCGTTAAAAGCTGTCTTCACTTAAGTACATTTTGGCCTTTGCTCAAGTGTGCATTGCCTCAGCTGCATCTTTAGCATGATGAAGCCCACGCAGCAGCCCCATGTCCTTTGGCACCAATGGCGGCATCAGCTCCAGAGGGGATTATGGTACCAGGCATTTGCTCAACTGCATGAAGAGACATGCATGAGACCTTGCCATGGCTCTCTTGGCCCCTTGTACTCTCCAGAATACTCTGGAGTTTGAAATCCCTTTGACAAGAGGTAAAAATGACAAGTTCTAGCAGACCCAGCTGATGCTTCTACCAGGGCAGTATGGAAGAAGAAGGAGGTGCACCCTGGCCAGATCGGGCTGCCTATATACTCCTTCTCCTGGATTTTATAGGGAAAAATAGCCATAAGCAGAGGGTTGTGGCACAGATACCTTGTACCTGATGTTCTTTCCCAGCATTTCTGGCTCCTGGAGAGGAGTGAGTGCTGCAGCACTGGGATGAGCTGACTCTGGCAGCCTTCAGTGCCTCTCCTCTGCGTATCTCCTCCAGAGCGTTTTGTGGGACAAGGTGAACAACAGAAATCGAATCCAAGGAAATGCATCTTTTTTCGTTAATTTTGGACATTTAGCTCGTATCTGTTGGCAAAGGCCGCTTGTGCTGAAAGAAACGATTAGGTTATACGGCCACCTCCTGGAGGACATCGGTATGTGCTCGGCTGCCGGGGCCACCCGATGGGTGACGGTTCATGTGCAACCCCGCAAGGAAAATACCCACGCATCCCTAGCTACCGGTAGCTACCTTGTAACACACACACCTGTATGACTTTAAACAGTGGAGGTGATTTTCTGCCTTTCTCCCAGTGCACTGAGTTTGAGAATTCTGAGTTTGAGAGCAAAACCCTTAAAAATACTTTAGTCCAAGAAAAATGCAAAGACATAATTTTTTAGTGAAGGAAACATAGCTGTCATGTGTTTTTGTTTAACAAGGCCTGAGGAAGTTACTAATACTTATTTGAGCTGGTTCGTGGAGCTTTTTAGTGTTCTTCGTATTTCCTGCTGAGACAGAAAACAGCCACATGGATTTTGGGAATTTCCTTTTGGCAGAGGGTTGTGGTGCCAGTGTGTGCTTGCTCTGGGTATATGGACCCGAGGGAATATGGCCTCTTTGCCCCCCCCCGACCCACAGCCTCCTGCTTCCCTGATAGGTCCAGTCCAGAGCCTGATGTCACCAGGACTGGGGGACCAGAAGCCACCAGCCAGAGTCACCACCAGAAGCTTTTTGGCTACTCACGATGTTTCTTCATCCAGGACTGATTTTTCCTTTGATTCCTATTTGAAGCTGAGGAATAGCCAGGCATGCTGGTTTGCCTAAGCCTCTCACCTCAAAGCTTTCTGAACTGCATAGATAAGTGTAACGGGGGTTGGATGCCTGTGGCTTAATCAGCAATATCTTCTCAGATCTGCTTTAGTACCTTTTTCCTGTGCAACAGGAGTTATGTCACTTAACATGGATCACTCAGGGAAGCATTTTGTGGCTGCTTTGTACAGGGGTTTGGTATAACAAAGCATGCAAATTGCTGGTGATATTTGCAGTTGTCACACAGCTCATTTTGCAGCAGTCACTGTTGAAAGCAATTGTCCTCTTTATCCTCAGAATGCAAAGCACCAATAGCCTTTGGTCTGGAAGGAGCCATAGTCAAGATCAGCACCTCTCCAGCAAATGATAGCCAGCAGCCACACCAGGACAGGGTCTGAACAAGTAGTTTTGATCCTGTGATACTCACCAGCAATGGTTTATGCCTCTTTGCCTGTTGTGGTAATCACAACAAGATATATATAATCATTGCTTTCGATTTTTTCAGATATTCTACAGAGTGGTAGCAGATATTGAACCAGGAGAGGAGCTCTTGCTGTTCATGAAGAGTGAAGATTATTCACATGAAACAATGGCTCCGGACATTCATGGTTAGCCACTTCTTATTGTCTAATCTAACTGAAAATATCATTGAAGTTAAGCAAAAAAATAGAGAGATTTCTCCTCTGCTGGAATCCTTTTGAAATCTGGGATGGCTTCACTACTGCCCAGGAGGAGAGATGGCCCACTGGTGTATTTGTCTGTCTTCTGCCCTAGTGTTTCTCTGAAAGCTACTCAGTGAACAAATTAGTGTGATATTATTACAACTCCTTCAGTCCTTCTGAAGGGTGAGTCTGCTCTCAAAAGTGATGCTGACACTGGTATTGGAGGCCTTCTGGGTTTATGTTCTTTTTCACTCCATCACTCCAACCTGGTCTAACCAGGAGTGTAGCTTCACTCAGTGTTGCATTTGAATGCAACTGAATGTTGCTTCATTCAATGTTGCATTTTCACAGAATCACAGAATAATTAGGGTTGGAAGGAACCTCTGGAGATCATCTAGTCCAGCCTTCCTGCCAAGGCAGTGTCACCTAGAGCAGGTTACACATGAATGCGTCCAGGCAGGTTTTGAATGTCTCCAGAGAGGGAGACTCCACACCCTCTCTGGGCAGCCTATTCCAGTGCTCTGTCACCCTCAATGTGAAGAAGTGAAACTTCTTGGATTTTAGTTTATGCCCACTGCTCCTCTTCCTGTCACTGGGCACCACTGAAAAGGGTCTGGCACCATCCTCCTAGCATCTGCCTTTGAGATACTTGTACACATTTTCTACCTGTTAATCTGGGCAGCTTTAGTTTGCGCAGTTGATATTTCTCAGCATTAAGTCCCTGCAACTCCTAATGTTTTACCTCACTTGAATCTGCCTGTTAGAAACAGAGGTTGGCAGATGTTAACAGGGTAGTAGTAAGGCTTCAAGATTCAAACCTAATCAAAACCTGATCATTCTGTGTGTATTGCAAAAGGACAACAAGAGTCCATGTCCTCATCTCTAGGTTGTGTCGCTCCTGCGGGACCTGTACAGACCCTGTTTATAGGTTATCTTTTTGTCACTTAGCCAAACAATTGTTACTTTATCACCTTGAAAAGAGAAAAGTCTCAGGTTATTAATGTTGTTGTCACTTGTGATAGCACTTGAGCCATTTTTCCTCCTTGTACTTATTTGTTACTCGTCTGACTCACAGGTTCTGGGTCTGAAACTCCTGAGCTCTTGCTCAGATTTGTTCCCCACCTCCAGAAGCTTCTTTTGCTCTGCTGTCCATCAGGCAGTGGGTTATACAGCCACAGTGGGGACTGGGTGTGGGGTATCTATTTGATGTCTGTTAGGTTGCAGTTTATGTGAATGTGGACATTTTACAAATTCTCAGGGGTTCAGGGACAGTACGTAGGATTTTTTCCATCCTCACATCAAGGGCTCACATTCTTACAACTGTCTGTACATTTAAAGCAGTATCTTTTGTTGTCTTAAGAAGTTGGGGATTATTAATTAGTAACTTTGTTTAGTTATTGCTAAAGATGTCCCTCTTTTCAAGCATAGTGTTCTCCATGCCTAGTCCCTGTGGTCAAGCAGCTAACGTATTTCCTGGCACCAGAGGAAATCTCTGCAGTCACATGCAAGAATATGTCCCACAGGGCTAATTTAGAAGTAGATTGAGCCAAATTATTGCTTGTGGACAGTTGGCAACAGAACCCTATGATGCTTTCTCTGCAACAGCTGTCAAGCCGTAACCAACTACATATGTTAGAGATTTCAGTGAGACTCCTCAGTGCCTTTCTTGACTTGGAGCCCCATGGCATTTATATCCGTAGAGGAGGTAACGCTGCAAAGTGACACTCCAGCGATCTTCTACACTATTTTTCAGTAGGAAACACATGATTTATGGAATTTAAAGGAAGGGCCCTACTTCATGTGTCTCTGGCTTACTTTGAACAGGGTTGGGTGCTGCAGAAGTACTCTGAGAGAAATGAAGAGACTTTTCAAAACTCTATAAACACACTTCTGGCTATTCTAGATGCTGATGTTCATGTCTAAATTAGTCTTCTTCATTCAGAAACTCAGAGACTGGCAGCCTCCACTGGACATCCACCTAAGACCCTGTATTTCCCCATTTAGGATAGTTTATAAAGACACTGACTTTTTTCCAAAGTCAGTGTTAGGAGCCCCTATTGGGTGTCACCCAGGGACTTAGCAGGTAGTATTACACTGTTATATGCTGTAGAATTAAAGGATTATTATAAAGCGTTCTAAGGCATCCTTGGTTTTTTTGAGGTTCTTCTCTCTTTCTTTTCACTGACTAGCCATTTAACCACAGTGTCTTCAAACTCCTGCTGGGATGGTAGTTAAAAATGACTGAAAAGTGATGAGGTCTCCCTGTGCCCAACCCCTTTGTCTTCCAGAGGAGCGCCAGTATCGCTGCGAAGACTGTGACCAGCTCTTTGAGTCCAAGGCTGAGCTTGTAGACCACCAGAAGTTCCCCTGCAGCACACCTCATTCTGCTTTCTCCATGGTGGAGGAGGACTTCCAGAAAAAGCTTGAAAATGAGAATGACCTTCAGGATGTGCATGAAATCCAGGAGTGTAAAGAGTGTGATCAAGCCTTCCCAGACTTACAAAGGTGGGAGTGGATGTTTCAAACATTACTGAATGAAGCAAATTCTGTAAAAACTGTCAAGTCAGATCATGCAGGGCATTCTGTACAGCAGAACCTGATACTTTCATTTTATACACAAACCAAAGACAAAGATGAGTAAGATTTCTGTGCCAGTTGGTGTTTTATGTTATAGAAAACAATGGAGTCTCAGTAATATCAGAAATTTGGTCCCTATACTGAAGTCCTTTGTAGGGACCTTAAATTAAGAACTAGATCTTCTAAAAATCAGATCTTTTGCTGGCATAAATTGGGCTTGTTGCAGTGAAATCAGAGGTCTGATGACTGTTCAGATCAATTAAGCTCTTTGGTTTTATGTAAAAATAACTTACAACATCTCTAAGTAGTGTTCACTGACATTGCAGCTTTTATCTTTGCAAATAAACTGTGCTAGTTAGAGGCATGTTCTAGTTGTGCTGAAAGAGTTGGGATTGTTCAGCTTGGAGAAGAGAAGGCTCTGGGGAGACTTTACAGCAGCCTTCCAGTACCTGCAAGGGGTCTACAGGACCTACATGAAAGCCGGAGAGGGACTTTTTACAAGGGCTTATAGGAATTGGACAAGGGAGAATGCCTTTAAAATGAAAGGGTTTGGATTTAGATTAGATATTAGGATGAAATTCTTTACTGTGAGGGTGGCGAGGAACTGGTATAGGTTGTGTAGAGAAGTGTTCAAGGGCAGATTGGATGGGGCTTTGAACAACCTGGTCTAGTGCAAGGTGTCCCTGCCTGTGGTTGGAGGGTTGGAATTGGTTGATATTTAAGGTCACTTCCAACCCAAATCATTCTATGACATATACTAGATGATCTTAAGCTCATTTCCAACCCTAACTGTTCTATGATTCTATATGTCTATATGTTAATATATATATATCTGTACTGTCTTGAAACACTAGGGTTCCTCTTTTTCTTATTTATGTATATTGGGCTGTTCAGCCTGGAGAAGAGAAGGCTATGTGGAGACCTCATAGCAGCCTTCCAGTATCTGAAAGGGGCCTATAGGGTTGCTGGGGAGGGACTCTTCATGAGGGACTATACTGAGAGGACAAGGGGTAACAGGTTCAAACT
>JASSUY010021094.1:0-18721 GCA_032466535.1 Forpus xanthops | reverse complement strand
GGGAGTTGCATTCTTTGGATTCTCCTTCCCATTTCCCCGGGACTGGGGAAGAAAGAGGGGGGAGTGTGCAGAACTGTATGAGGGGGGCCTCAAACCACGACACAACTGGAACAGGGTTAAAAGCTTTTTCCTTTTCCAGAGAAATCAACAAGTTAGACTGGAGTTAAAAGATGCAAGGGGATGTTTATGAACCACTAATGTCATATTCCTCTGCTTGTCATTTATCAATTGTTCATACGGGGAATGCTATAGCTGATTTGCAGTAGGATTAAAACTAGTATAATATTTATGTAATGAAATTACTTAATTCAGTAAACCAATCAGTTACGCACATGCAGATTATCTGGATCCTGTGAGACTCAAAGGGACACCTTTGGTTTGTTCTGTTTTGATTCACTCTGGTATAAATTTGCAATAAAATCTCAGAATTTAGTTGACAATAAGCCAGAATTCAGTATGATTTCTTCAGATTTGTTCTGGAAAAATGGAGGGCAGATTCTGATCTCTGCACCTTTACTATATAGTGGGTTTATCTTTTCTCCAAGAGCTCCACAACCTGACTTAATTATTCTTCGTTTGTACTAAACTGGGAAAATATCATGGATTATAGTACAATGAATCTTCACGGAAAGCTGAGGAAGAGAAACAACACCAGTATGTATCAAATCAAGATTTTATGCTATTAAATCTGCTGTGCATGTTTTTCTTTTGCTGTTCAGAAATATAGTTTAGACAATCACAATGATTGCCACTTCATCATAATAGATATGCTTAATGCACCTATAGAGCCTTCCTCATGTCTGTGTGTGTTTGAGCAAGTGCAAGGAACAGCAATGAAAACATGCTTGAATGTAATTATGGACTTTATTATTACACTTATTAAAAAAAATCACTTTTCATATTTTTTAAATATAGGGTTTGGTCTATACTATATAGGATTATATAGGGTTTAAAAAAATACATTTGCATAAAAAGTTGTAAACATGTTATATCTGCTGATTTTTAATAAAATTATATTCAAAGTCATTTTTATAACTTACCATGTTGTGACAAAATTAAAGTTCTTGGAAGACTTTAGAGCACTACTACTAATGTAACAACTTACTTCCAGACCTGATAAATTCTTCATAACATTCGCTATATCAGGTCAAATTAAATTACAACTAGAGTTACTTAGGGGTTTAAATATAATAATTTGAGTTTCTGCACTTCATTTGGAAGCCATCATCAATTTTTTATGAATTATATGATTTTTTACAATTAAGATATTATTGCACTTGCTATTTTTTGTTTCTCCTAGGTGACTTGAAAGGATTACTTCCAAGTAAATGGCAGGTAGCAAGTATGAAGACCATTACCTGGGCACAGACAATCCACGCTGCGGTCAGATCCCCGCTCTGCCTGGCATCTTTGTCTGGATGCGGTTTGCAGGACAGCCACGAGGTGTCTTTGTTGTACTGCTGATTTTCTGCATCAGAGCTACTAAAACATGCTGAGATTACGCTGAGCAAGAGGCTTTCCCCTCACTTCCTGTGGGTTCTGGCAAATTTGCACCAGAATAATCAGATTTACATCCAATTCTTGAAATTTCAAGGCAATGGAAGACCACTTCCAGAGCTGAACAGGGAAACGTGAGACCAGCACAGCCTTTAGGTCAGATTCTTTTTGTTCTCTGATTAATTTGGAGCCCTGACTTCTTGGGAAATGGATCTCACTGTGGCTGGTTTGGTTTTCATACAGATGACTTGGATCTAAAGGTCACTGCCTAGCGGTAACCTGCTAGCAGTAGAGTTTGTTCACTGCAGGAGAGGCAGAGGGACCTGAGCAATGATGCAGTACTTTCAGGGAAAACAGGCACTTCTAAGGGGAGGCTGGGGAAGCCAAAAATACATGTTCCTCTGCTTACCTGAGCACACACAACTCAGAAGATAGCTCCTCATGTGTGAACTGGTTGCATTTAAAATAAAAGTAGAGCTTCTCATGCAGCCTGAGTATGTGTTACTGATTTCTGTACAAGGTCAATACAAGCCCCCACAGGTAACAACTGAATTTTAAGGCAAGACTGAAAAATTAGCCTTAACTAGGGATAAGGAGAAAGAGACGAGAGTGAGCTCAGATAGTTCTCTGCAGAATCTGCTCAGTGCAGCTTTTTGTTCCTGTGCTCTCCATGTATTTCTGAATGCTACAGAAAGCCCCTTATATAATCCTGAGTAGAAATATCCTGTGCCTTAAAGCAGCTAAAGTTTCCTGAACATCTTGAGGTTCTGTGGCATGCTACCTCCACCTCAGAGGGAGAGCACTGCTCTGCCAGCCTGTTGCAGGTTAACAGCTCTCATTCTTGTAGGCTGTAAAAGCACAATGTGATCAACACAAAATCAGAAAATGTGTGTGTACCCCCTATAGCTTTGCTTCTTTTTTATTCTCTGAACTTATCCATGCTTGTGAATAATATTTTTTTCAAATTCCCATCTCTTCCAGGGTTTTAAAATTCCACTTTTGCCTATTGCCAGGGCTTTTTCAAGAGCAGAATTTATAATGGAAGCATACTTTTGTTTGAGGAGCCAACTGCACTCCATTTAAAGATTTAAACATACTTTCAGTCTCTCCTGGTTTAGCAAAACTTTTCCTTTGCAAATAATAGTACAGTTAACAATAGTTAAATGCAGAAGCACCATAAATATTCAGGGAACTCACATTACAAATCTTACAGAGGAGACATTTTTGTGTCTGAAAGACACAGCTACAACACTGGACTCGACACATGAACTCCATGAAATACAGATTCATGTCATGAGAAGTTTCTTAGCATTTAGGTGTCATCTCCCAGTATCAAATTGAAAGACTGAAAGAAAAGGACATGGTTTATTGGATTTGGAAGCACTACATTAACAGTTGGGCTCGATGACCTCAAAGGTCTTTTCCAAACTAAACAATTCTATGACTCTATGACTAAATAAAATTTTGTTTGCTTTTGATGCACACTTCTTGCACACACAGAGTACTGCTATCCAAGCATGGCAAAGGGGCTGCAGCTGGACAGAGACAGAGGCCTTGAGACTGTGGTCATATTCCTACACTTCTGCCTTATTAAACACTAATTTTCTGCGGTTATTATGAGAGTCTATAATTGATGTTGGAGTACACAGGATGGTGGAGGTCTTCTCACCCCCCTGACCTGTTTGTGTTCATGAGGAGCAGCTTCACCACAGCCTTTGCAGAGAAAAGGCGTTAGTGGGGGGTAACACCACTTCCAAACTTGCCAGTGCAGACCCAGACACCAGTGGTCAGACAGCCCACAGACAGTTCAGCAGGAAGACTGTCATTAGTTTACTGACAAGAAAAGGGATAAACCTTCAAGTAAAATCCCAGACAAGGACTTAAAAGCTCGCAACAGAGACATGATCAGTTCTTTGGCTGGATGCACCCAGGATTGTCTGCATTTACTTATCAGTCTCTTCTGTGGGAAGAATCCCAGAAGCAACCAATCCTTGGAGCATCTTTGTTGAACCTCACTCAGCAGGCTTACTCCCACTGATGGGAATGAAACTGCCTCTGAATGCACCATTACTGAATTTGGCCCAGTAAACTGCAGTAGTGCTACAGCAGAGAAGTTTTGACCCTTTATATGCCATCCCACAGGAATCAGTGGTATTTTTGCCTAATGAAAGGATGCAGGAGTGGCCCTTAGGTCTTTTCTGACTCCTGGCTCTAAAGAACAATGAAACCTTTCTTTAGTGTAAACCTCATTTGCATCCAGGCATGTTGCATACACCCCCAGTAACATATAAATTAAAAGCTTAGAGCCTGAAGAACACAGACAGATCTGCTACAGAGGCTTCACTTCTGCAACTGTCCCCTGGGCAGAGTTGTGAATGCTGGAGTCTTTGTCTAGTGCCTTCTTCTTCAATTTTGTATAAAGTTGATCATCAAAAAAAAAAAAGCAGGGACAACTGAACCTCCTCATCTGTGCAGGCATGCAGACATTTAAAAACTACCAGTACTACCCCACTTCAATAGCTTTTGCCTGCAAAGTGTCATGCTTTTCATCTACCATTTAATTCTTCTAAATAGAAGTCACTCTTCTTCCCATTATGGATCTCCATTGCTTCTATGAAACATTTGCATAAAAGGAACTGAATAATTGATAGAGGATGTGAGCAAGAGCTAGCACACAGCTCGGCAGGGGTTTGCTGGTAATCCCAGTGAGTCCAACACATAGCTCATAGCTTGTTTAATGGGATGGAAACTGGCAGGGTTTCCTTGTATCTCTGCTACAAAACTCATCGCTGCTGCACGACCTCCTGTACTGAGCTACTTTTCTTGTTGATCTCACTGCTCTTTTCCTCCATTAACAGGAGAATTCTTAAAGGAAGTGATAGAGTATGATACGCTTTGTGTTCACGCGCACCATCAAACACTACCGCACTGGAGATCTGGTGGGCTAATTCTATTGCTTCTATAAAGTAAAAAGGAGCAAAAATCTTAAATGGCTCATATTATTAAATGCAAACCCTGGGTACAGCTTTCATTTGCAAGTTTGTTTGATCTTGAATTCAAACTTGAGTTTGTTCTGCTGGCTAGATAGGGAATTTTCCCCACTATTAAGAAGTTTCTGATGGAAAAAGTCTATCAAAATAGTAAAACTCATGCTATGTAGATTTTTTGCTACTGCTCTGTATCAGAAGTCTTGAAGTCTTCTACATTTTAGATGTCTCCGTGAGATGACTGTCAGAATGAATATCTTTATTTCTGAACTGAAAAAGCCGTAGAAGTAATGCATCTTGTAAATAAAATACGCTTGGCAGTTGTCTGAGAAATTATCTAAAAATATACTAAAATCAAACAATTTTTCTTTTAGAGCTTTCCACATTTCTAAAGTATATATATACATTAATGATAAGCAGCAGTATTAGGAGAGCCTGGAAATAGCTGGAACGATTAGTATTTTGTTCAGTGAGGAGCTGCCTCAGCTGCTCTGACAAGCAAGCTGCCATTTTCAATGTAATCACTTTTGATTCTAAAGCACTTGCTTTGCTTTTAACTTTGGGCAAATAGCTCTTGATATTTCTCTTTTTAAAGCAGATGCATTTCCATGTGTCCAAAAAAGTTTCCCTGACAATACAGCATGCTGTTCAGACTGACTTCCCTTATTCCTAGTGGATGATTTGTCATATGAGGCTGCTTTGTTTATTAAGTATACATGTACATAATGTAAAACATACTTAATATCCTCAACCACTGCACAGATGTTTTTGTGCTGAAAGGACACTCAAAGTTTCACTGATTTAATTAACCTTTCTTTTTCACCCATGTGTAAAGCAATTTATTAAGAACTCTTCCTATTCCTGATAATTATATTATTCCATGGTTCAAGTGTTACTGTCAAAAAGAAATATTTTTTTAGTATTCCTTGAAGAGAAATATTTGGGAATTAAAAAAATATTTTTTTACAGAAAATTATGAAAATAACTGATCCAGAATCTTCTGTTCATTCTGCCATTTCTCTCCTCAGAACTGTGCTTGTAATCTTTCGGGGGAAAGGCTTTCTGCAACAAAAAGCTACTGCATGGCATATTTTGTTAATGTCTCAACATTTTATTCCTCAAAATATTTTACACATCCTTTTTCTATCCTTATAAAAACAAGGAGCAAACAAATATTTATCAGTAGAATCTTTAAATTTCAGTTCTTATTCCTTCCCATCAATTTGGCTGAAAATAGGTATTTGCAAACACTGGTAGCCTAATTTCTTATGGCCTTTCATTTTTTATGAAGTGTTTTCAAAAGACTTCAATCAACCTTAATGGTGCATTTTTAGTTAAGGAAACAGAATGGAGAGAAGTCAATTTAAGCTCCCCAATGAACAACTGTGTACAGAAAAAAAGCCATAAATGGGTTTAGAAAACAGAGCCAGTACAAGCAAAATGCAGCGAGCAAAGCGCTCAAGGAAGCCAAGATATAATGGAAAGAGTAAAATACTGCAGAGCTTTTTAAACTATATACAATTGGAACAATGGATTGGACCCAGACATCTATGTTAAACTGTTAGACGATAGGTGAAAAGCAAGCTGCAATTCTGTAACTGGGGCTAGAGAATACTAGAATGGAAGGGCTTAAAGCTGTAGCAAATGAATGTGGGGTAGTTTAGCAGCATAGAAATCAAGTCAAAATTGGCATATTTCAGTGTTTAATGTACCATGTGAAGAACCATCTCCTGGCTTTCTCTATTAAAGGACTATTAGTACCAGTCTCATTAATGAAGCTGCTTTTATGCCACCTGTGAAATAATAATACCTTTTTTTTGCATACCTATTTTTACTGAAATACTTTAAAAGCATTGCGTAATTAAGTAATGTAGTCTCTGTGGAATACATTATATAGCTACAAAATATATAAAATAGGAATACACCTGGGAAGATATTACCCAGCGATTGTTTAATTGTCTCCCATTATTTAAACATGGCATTAATAATACATATAACATATTTTTCCAAAGCATCACAATCTCATTTGTAAAAGGGTAACTACATAAATATTAAAAATCCAAAGACTAAAATAATTCAGTCCTGCTAAACCAGATTGATGCATGCTCTCGGTTGTACACACCCCACACAAACTACTGTATAGGGTACCAGAGCTTATTAGCACTTGTCTCATAGCATATCAGTTAGTTTTTACTTTGCTTTTATGCATGGTTACAGTTGAGTGCACTTGTTTTTAATGTCTGCCTTGCAATGTGATTCAATCCATTTGGGTAGCTTAATGCAAAGGTTTCATAATGTACACAGGGATGAGTAGCACTACAGCAATGAATATAGTACTCATTATTCTTTTAACAGGAATGTCAACAAGAAGAGGAATTAGAGAGGAAATCGTTGTAACTCCAAAAGAACATCTGACTAACCACTACAGATGACATGTTTTTTTTCCCTTTTTATCCTCTTCATGATCCATAAAGCAGGATTTTTCCAAAACAATTAATTTGGTTGCCAAACCCTTCTTAATTCTAAGGAGATTTAAAACTCATCTACTTGGAGTCTGTCTCATGGAGCTAGACCCACAACCGGATTACAAGCTCTTCCATCATATGGCTGTTGTTAGCCCAGTTACTGCTATAGTATATAATTGGACTGTTTAAAAAAAAAAAGAAGATATATAAACCTCCAAGTCTTCTTTACACTAAGCTCACTGGCACCTTCACATTTTCTTATTTGTACTACTTTCTCCTCAAGTAACCATGATCTACAGTCCCCAAAATTAACATCAGTGCTCTAAACTAAACAAGTTCATCAATAGCAATGGGCATTCCAGTTGTACAGCAAACCTGAGGTTTAAGTTGGTAAAATAGCTCTTTGTGTCTAGTGTTAGAGAGCATATGGCAAATTTCCACTTAGCAGGAATCTTGGTTTGCAACATAAACTAAGTCCTGTGGTAATTCTTTTAATTATTGCATGTGTTTGTGCACACACAATCTACGTGTTGTTTTGTTTCTTTAGAGAATCAGTAATCTTAAAAAAAACAAGTCAGACTTAAATCCTGATTCACCCTTTTGTAACATCACTGACTTAGAGCTGAGATCATGGCAATGTTTTCTTTCTCTCTGCTGGAGGGGCATAATATTCTGTGCTCAATCTTTACAAGCCAGGATAGGGCCAAGTTAGTAAATGTCTACACTTGATAGCTGTGGTCTCTGGCTACCAGTGAATCCAAACAGAGTCCTCCTGAATACAACACAACCCCCACCTAGCCTTGGACATGTTAGCTTTATGTGGGAAAATGGAGGAATATCCTCAAGCCTTGTCCCAAGATGACACTCGATGTGCTAGTTTAGATATACTGCTGAAGTCTTCAGATTAGGATTTCACAGTAAGGTATAAACAATTTGATTGTTTTGCTCACATCCTCATCCTTTATCTTCCTTCAATGTATTTTTTTTTATTTATAATATAATATAGAATCATAGAATCATAGAGTAGTTAGGGTTGGAAAGGACCTTAAAATCATCCAGTTCCAACCCCCTGCTATGGGCAGGGACACCTCCCACTAAACCATGTCACCCAAGGCTATGTCCCACCCGGCCTTGAACACTATCAGCGATGGAGCATTCATAACTTCCCTGGGCAACCCATTCCAGTGCCTCACCACTCTTACAGTAAAGCATTTCTTCCTCACATGCAATCTAAACTTTTTCATGAAGAGTCGCTCCCCAGCATCCCTATAGGCCTCCTTCAGATACTGGAAGGCTGCTATGAAGTCTCCACACAGCCTTCTCTTCTCCAGGCTGAACAACTCCAACTTTCTCAGCCTGTCTTCATACAGGAGGTGCTCCAGTCCCTTATTATCCTCATGGCCCTCTCCTCTGCACTTGTTCCAACAGTTCCATGTCCTTTTTATGTTGAGGACACCAGAACTGCACACAATACTCCAAGTGAGGTCTCACAAGAGCAGAGTAGAGGAGCAGGATCACCTCCTTCGACTTGCTGGTCATGCTCCTTTTGATGCAGCCCAGGATACAGTTAGCTTTCTAGATGGCAAGAGCACACTCCTGACTCATGTTCATTTTTTCAAACAAAAGGGATATAATACTGTAAGTCAAAGGGATGCTCATGCACATGAAGACAAATCATTCAAATTCCTATAGAGGAGCTTAGTTTTTATTTGGAGTTGAATCATTTAATTTAACCATTTAAAGTTTAGTGTTCTAGGAAATGAGGTGTTTAAAGCTAAACATTTAAATTCAGGTAACTCTTTTAGATTATTTTATTCAAAACTAAAATGCACTGGTATCAGATTTTCACCTTTGGGTTTCTGTTTCCCAGTTTGGAACAGGAATTCAAATTTATCCCGCCTAGTAAATGCCTCCTAGTCCCACAGCACCCCTACCCCAACACAGATCCAATTAGGTGAGGGAGGCTGAAGTGTGAGTTTCTGATGAATTCCAGCTTCTGAATCTAAGGTTAGATTTCTCCTCCCCATCCTGAAGCAGCAGCAGCTATGGAACTCCCTCTTGCTGCTCCACTCAGCAGTGTGTGGGATCTGGTTTGCCCTACTACAGAAAAGCACAGGGAATGCCCCTTCTCCACTTCCTTCTTTTTGTGCATCTGAAGCCAACTTTACCAACGTTAACTAACAATATCCTCCCATCTCTGGTTTGTTCAGCGTGTTACATCATTTAGAAAGAAACAAACTGTGGCACTTCCTAAACCAGAAATTATTTTTAAGAGTCTCAGGCTGGCCAGCTGTCTGGAGTCTCCCAGCAAGGAACACTGTCTTCAGAATCCACACTTGATGCTCCGACACAGCCTTTGCATTGCTCACCAATCTGTCATCTGCCTGCATGGCATGCAGCCCACTCTTAAGTTGGCCTGATCTTTATCTGGGATACCAAAGCAATAAGGATTTAACTGACAGTCTCAGTAACTGTAAGTGTCACTTCTTCTGCTGGAAGTCCTCTGCAGTGACAGCATTGCTTTTCTTGCTAGACTGCAATCTCAGGTTGATATTACACTCCCACGGGCCTTTCAGCTCTCTTTCAAAATCCGTCACAGAGACATTAATGCACAGCTATAGAGTTAATATTGAATACAAAATAAAAAATGTTGCATTTTTAGAGATATCATTTTAATGCACATAAATGTGTTTCTTCCAGTTAGGAGTTACATATTTGAGGTACATGAAAACATAAGAAAAGTTAATTATCTTCTAATACAGAAAATAAGTCACAAAACTCTCATCTTAGTGTGACAAGGATTTGCCCCTAAATGTAATTCTGATAAAGCTGTTTTAAAATTATCAGGTTAGGACTCAAGTTTGTACTCATTAGTTGAGCAGTACCATGCTCCAAGAAAGTCCCACTGAAATTAATGAGCTTTCTGCTAGAGGTATACATGTGATTCTGGGTATCAGGATAAGGTTCCTTATCCTGATACCCAGGATAAGGTTCCTTATCCTGATACAGTGAATGCTGTTTTGCAGTAGTTTCATATATGAATTATCTAGCTGGACTTGCTTCCTGACACCACACTGTGAAAGGCTTCTTTTGGAGGCACCACAGTTTATAAATTACTTCCATAATCCCTGACTCAGGAGCAGCCTTTTTCCTTCTCAAATTCCTCTTCATTTTAGGGAGTGCATTTGCTCCGCAACCCTCACAAATCAACAAGACATTGCTTTTTTGTTTTTTTTTTTCAGAGATCTGGGTAGCTTTACATACTGAATTGGGGAGAGCAAGTACTGGATCATTATTATAACCATAACTTATCCCTCAGTCAGTTGTTACATAGCAAAATGTAAAAGTTTAAAACTTTAATCTGGAAATAACTGATTAAAGTTCTTGTTTTCTAAGATGATCTGGTTTAAGCAGAGTTGATTGTATCTGACTGGACAGCTCTTATACTAGCTTTCTATTAATTAGCATAATAGAACATTTACATTTAGAGCCTTTTTAATTAAAAAAAGAAAAAAACAAAATAACTTTAAAAGAAAAAATTCATTATACAAAGAAAAGTGTAAGATGAGATTGACACTGATACTTCCTTGGAAAAACTGCTGTAAGGCAAAGCTTGCATAACTTCAGTGTATGCAACACAGCCACTTCATCTTACATCATGACAGTGAGAAGAAAAGTCAGGGATGGTTAAGGGAAAGTTTACTGGGCACCACACAGGCAGGTAGCCAAAGTGCATGGTCTCCCTGCGTGCCTCTGCACTACAACTTGTGAAGGGCAACAGCAGTAGCTAGGCCACTGCTTGCTGCTACCCAGCAGGCAGCCAGAGATGAAGGGAGATGAAGACAGAGTGGCTCCATGGAGCCCAGAGAAAGCAAGCAGCATTTGGGACTGGGCATCCTCAGGGTTCTGGCTCTCCTAGGCTGCAGCAAGGAGGAAAGAGACACAGGCAGTTAGCTGAGCATTTCTCCCAAGACGGTACAACCAGGTAGTGCCTCTAGCACTCATCCCTTGTCTCCAGCCCCTCTGTTTTGTTCTTGTTTTTTTTTTTTAAAGTACACAGTCTGTCTTGTATATGCATCACATAAAAAAATCACTGATGTTCTAGTAAGGAACTTTATTCAGTATGTTCATCTTACTTCCCATTTACTTCTCATTCATAACTAAGAGATTAATCACCAGCAAAAGTATTACACAAATGCTGTGCAGATGCACATTTGCAGCAGGGAAAATGTAGTCACTTAAATTGGTATTTAAGCATGTTTAAAAACTACGGTGTTCATTTTTAGGCATCATAGCATATTATGACAAATCAAAAGAGCTCTGAAAGCTCATTGCACTCCTGTCTTTATGAAGAAGGCTACTAAACTGTGACTACTTCTGTACATCAGGAGACTTCTGAATCATGTACTGAAAACTCTCCATGCTTAAGAGAAAGTTCTTGGAAAAGTATTACTCATGAGCTATACATTTTGCATAGGAATAAGGTTATAATTAGACACTGATAATTATTTCTCCTTGTCCCTATTTTCATTCTTTCCATTTTATGGGATTTTTTTAGCTTGCTTGTATTCTCTGTTCTTTTGTTACTATAGGGTCTCACTAAGACTCTTCATCAGATTAAGCTTTAAAAGAAAACACATGCACAGCATAGCGTACAGTTTCTCTACAGTTCAGAGAAATAACATGAAATCTGCAGCAGCAGAGTCATCCTAAGCTACCCTCATACTTACACTCGTATTCAGGCTCTGTTAGTCTTCTTCTGGGGCAGTAATAATGTTATAATTGGACCTGGAGACAAAACCGTCGAATTCTTTCCAAGACAATCTTCCAGGCTCATCAGCATAGGCAATCATGCCTTTCACTTCTGGAGTAATAGGAAGATTTTAAGCAGTATCTTTTGATTTGAGTTGGACTTGAAAAATGACATAGCTGGGGGCCTTATTTGAAATGCAATGAGACTGAAATGTAAAGTGCAATTTCCCATGCAGTCTGCAGAGAGAATGAGGCACTTGTCCCAGTTCTCTTAATTGTCTCTGATTGCTGTTTGTGTAGCACAGTCACTTCCCTGTCTTTGAAATCATCTTCAAGGGCTCCAACATTTTTCACTTCACTGTTTTAAATCAAGAAGGGCTAAACATCCACCCATTCAACCATTATGGCTCTTTTATGTTATTTATGTGGTTTATGCTATTAGGCTTTAAAATTTTATTTAATTGGCCTTAACAAGTACTTAAGTAACAGGTTTGAGGACACATCACTGGGACTCAGCATATGTTGATTAAGGTGTGCTTAACCTGACAGTTAATATTTTGTACCATTTTCCCAGCAGCCATTACTGTTATGGAAGGAGTGCTAATTTTCTAAAAATGGTTAGAGCTTGATTATTATGTTGGTTCTTTATTCACATGGCTTCATTATTTTGTTGGCACTGCTCTGTGAGAGATGAAGTAGTGCTATTTTTTCTACTCCCAACTCCTTTCAGTCTCTTGCAATCATTTAGGCACATGTGTGACATGACTCAGAGAAGCAATTCTGTTTGCCTTCAATGAGACTGTACAGACGAATACACCCCAAAAAAACAAGCTGCTCACCTTTAGGAGTGAGCACAGTATTTTCTGGCATGTACAAGAGAAGGTGAACAAGAAACAGTAAAAATCACAGCCCTATGTCCAACCATATCTTTTTGTTTAAATAAATAGCTTTCATTCACAAGAGAATTTCTGCCAGCTGGAAGCCCTAAAGCCTCTCTTATTTTTGGGAGCCCAAAGCAGCCAGGAGGGAAAGGTATCAGAAATTTCCAAAAAAGGCTGCAGGTGAGTGGAAGCCAGAGAGGCCACTTTGGCCTCTAAGACTAGAAAGTCTGTTCCAGTCAGTAGCTGGAATATTAGAAGCTGGTACTCCCTAGTTACCCAACACAGCAGAAGTCCAATTTAGCTTTTTACATCAAATTATTTATAAAGTTGGCAGAAGGTGGAGATAAACTATTCATTTTGTGCATATCTATGTAAAAGGAACTCTCAGGAGAGATCCTCAAGGTCCTGCCAAGAAAACAAGTGGAAACATTTTAAGAATGGGAGGAAACATTCATAATTGAAACACCATAGTGTATTTTAATTAGTTAATTCTACCAGAATAAAGATGTCACCTTTCCTTAGATGAGCGGGTGGCACAAAAGAGAGCAGAGTTGGTATGAGGGCTGGAAAAAAAAGTGACTATCACCCCTGCATATTCTGCCAGCCTGTTAGACTTTTGTGGCCCCAATGCTCAAGACATCCTTACCTGACCAGAGAGCACCCAGGTACACCTGCTACCTCTCTCCTTCGTTTCTTCTCTAGTTGTCAAGGTAATACTACTTACTATACCGCTACCAGCTTCTTGTGGAGCTGAACCTAAAACAATACCTCCTACTCATCAAACGGTTTACAAGACCATTTATTGAGTAGCCTTTGTGTCCCTAACAGCAGTTGCAAATGAAAGGCAAGACTGTAGACAGAAGCTGTCTCTCTTTTGCCTTTATCCATGAAGAAATAAAAAGTTGAAATGTTGATTGTTGCCTTACTTTTCCATGTTATTTTTGCTGTTAATATTCCAATTACCACAGCAATTCTGCTCAGTCATGGATCTAAATGTTCCATGCACATTGTTCCTGCCCCAAGGAGCTACCAACAACAGGGAAGAGACCATATATGGGCAGAGTCCAACGGACCACAGGGAAGGAAACAGTCAAATAAACCAGGTTAGCATTGTTCAGGGGGACTCAGAACATCGGCACTTTCATCTTAACAAAAAACAGGACTCCAATAATATTAAGAACAGGGCCAGTTTCAAACCATCTAAGATAACTGGCTTTTACCCACAAAGTTAATGCCATTTAAAATGACAATTTTCTTTAAAGCCCCTGCTCTAGCAACAGGGAAAGGGAATAAAGAATGATTTTTAAATAAAAACTTCTGCTTTAAATACAGCATTCAAAATGAAAAGTATTAACTGTTTTTCATTATTTATCTTTAATAAAGGTTAAGAGTTTTCTTAGCAGTACTTGTGAGAATGGGCATAAGTCAGGGTTAATTTGGCAGAAACCCCAAACCACATTTAGCTATTTCCTATTGTAACAGTGAACAAAGACTTTATTAACATCTTATCCCTTGTTGAGCCCAAGAGTTCATCTTTTCAACATAACAGGAGCTTTGAGTCTTCAATTTGCAGGTCTGTGGAGGGGATTTATGCCTGCAGATCCAGCATTTTGTTCAGCATTTGTTTACATTTATTTCCAACTGTCCCCATTAAAAGTTTTCTATGAGAAGCAGAGATATTTTAAAAAAACTTTTTAAATGTATCCAATTTGGACACAAAATCAACATATTAAAAGCCTTCCAAACTCTGAAAACTGAACATAAAAGATGGGATTGAGGAGGGACTGTGACTACTTCACAAAGTCCATGGTATGTAACATCAGCAGAGGAAAATCAGAGCAAAAGAAAATCCTTCATTGAGAAAATCCTGCTCCCCAGGTGCCTACTGGTTCAGGTGCCTCAGAAAATCATGGCTGTTGTGCTATCAGGAGGACAAAAGGTGTCACACCACTCACTAAGACAGCCAAGCAGAGTTGCATTCATTGCCCCACAATGCTGGTAGGCCTTGAAGGTGCACAGTCTGTGGGTGTAATACCTCCACAGGGTGCCACAACCTCCACTCACTCTCAGACTAAGTCCAGATCAAGCAGCCTGTGTTCATCTACTCTGAAGGTTACTCTGCAAAAAAAGAAACTGAATTTTTGGTCAAAGGGACATAGCAGATTCACAGTGACTGGTGCTGTTTGGGAACCTGGAAGGAGCAGGAGGTCTGAAAGGACACAGATCTTAACAAAATACAGACAGCAATTTCCTCCATGTCTATACTCCTGAAACCCCCATACCAGCATTGAATGGAATCAGACAGGAACAGCATGGAGCAACTCAGGATCCTGTGGAAAGGTGAACACAGGGGCTGCATGGTGATATTAAGTATACCCTACTCAGCAGTAAGGGAAAGTACTCATAAATAATTGTGCATCCCTGGCATGCTCATCTCTCAGACAGGATGCTCTTGCCCCAAACACTCAGCATCAACCCTATCCCACTGACTCTTGAGGACCCACAGTATTGCCAATCTGTGCTCCTTGATGGATTTAAGATGAGGCATTTTCGAAGGAAAATCTGCTGTCACCTGGCAGGAGATATTTCAAGACCAAACACCTCATAGACACTTTTAAAGAGAAATCTACAGTTTGCAGTCTTTCACAGTAAGGTGGTAATCATATCCAAAGCATCTGGCTTCCTCGAACAGGAGGGACAGGCACTTGACTCACAGACTTTCCCCACAAGCACAATATCCTCTAGGTGACTTGAGACCAAAGGTTTGCCTTTCCAATATGTCAGCATTTCCTGATGCATTCTGTGCTCAACTTCAAGGCCATAAGAGCATGTTGTGGGAAATGTGTTTCCTTCCTCCTTTGACCTTGTAATGATCTGCTGTTAGCACAGCAGGGACATACACCTTTGCGGCCTCAGGCTCTATCAAGAAGTATCCCCTGTGTTTTTGTGTGTCTCATCTAGTGCTTGATCTCTCAGAAAAGCTGGACACAAAGATTCATGCACTTTTTTTAAATGGGAATAAAAAAATAAAAACATTCTGGTTTTTGTTTAAGCAAACAACTTCAATATCGCAACTTCTTCACCAGGGTCTGTGTTTCCAGTTTATGTTCCAGCTGCTGTAAAATAGCAAATAAAACTGGCTGCTCTCCTACCTCGAGAGGGCACCAAGAGACAGTTGAAAAAAAGGACAGAAGCAATCAAGCTTTACCTCAGGCACCAAATATTCCGGTCATGAGGATGTTCAATTACAGTAATTAGCAGTAATCACATAAGCAACAGGAGCTTCCCTTACCTCCCATCACCCCTCCAAAGAATGGAGTCTGCTTCATTAAAACCTCTGCTTCCTCCTTAATCCCAAGGACCAGTTCATGGGTGCTTCCCTCAGAGACCTGAGGACCTGGACTCACTACCACAGCTTCCCAAAGCTGCTGCCCAGTGCCTTAACTGTAAAAGGAAAAACATGTTATCATGAATATCTGACTTCAACATTGAAATTTTAAAAAGGGAAAAAAAAAAGTCTAAGATGTTAACAGGATCTGTTAAGTAAACCAGAGCCTAGTAAGACTACCACTACATTTTCTGCCGCAAATCTGATCTACTTATAAGAGATGAATACTGTTTATGAAGCAGGACTTGGGTTTGGTTTTTTTTAATAATTATGATTTCCCTCCTACCACCTGGTATCCAACCAATTTACCCTGACAGTACCTAATTTCCAGGGGTAAAGCTGAAGTTAGCAGTTTTAATGAAGGTTAGATGAAAGCACATTTGATTAAAGAAATGTCCACTTTTTTATACTGGAAGCATCTAAGTCTGGTAACTTAATTACAAAGCCATTCTTTCACCCTCTGATTCAAAGCATCCCAGTGGAAAGGTGCAGGGCACTGTACTTGCAGGACATGCAGATAACAACACAGTCCCAGGCAAGGCACTCAGCTACAGCCGGACATGCAAGGAGTGGAGCTGAGGGGTTAAGATCTGCACTCCAGACCTCTGTGAACCCAGATTCATACTACCATGCCATGAAGACCTCATGCCATGACCTGCAGAAGTGAGCAGATTAACTATAAATATCAAAAATTAATTTTAGCAACATTTCTACTTCCTTTCTTTGCTACATCATCTTTATAATGTTGATATTCTAGTTGCACACCTGCTTGTCAAATCTAATTTTTGGTACTATTAATAAATTTGCAGCATAAAACCTGAAGGAAACCAAAGCAATTTCAAACCAAAGTAGTAAATTAAAAAGTAAGTAGGATATCTTTATCTGTTAAAAATTACTCAGTGAGTTTGGGTAAAGAAAGGGATGTTTTGAATGCGCTTAGATTTTTCAGTGTAGATAAAAGAACAGGCCTGGGTACTCCTGACTTCCAAATGGGTTGAAAATACAGGCTGCCTTCAACACAAAAGAACAAAAGCATATTCATTACTGGCTCCCCAGAAACCAGGATTATGCTTCTGATGTCCTTAATGCACTCTCTGAGCCATCCATTGTAGACTGGAAAGCCTAGATTCAAGGTAGGGCCTGAAGTAACAAATCTTCACAGTTGGGGATAAATTGACATTGTGAATTGATGACCGTCCAACATGAATGGCAAAAGCAAAGGAAGAAACTGGAAGTTCTATCAGACTGCTCTGTGAGGCTTTAGGTCCCTCTGCCCCCAAAATAACAGGCAACATGATAAAGGCAAAGAAAAAAATGTATATATTCAGGACATTTGTCAATCTTCTGGTGATTCTTGTCAGTGACATTTTGCAGCCAGCAGTTTCCTAGATTTTGTACACTCAGGAAACAGCATGGGCACTACTTCCTCAACACAGATGAACCAAGGGCAGAGGCGGTAAGCCCTTGTTGTTGGAAAGAACAACCTTCCAGGAAAAACACATTATCCAGAGGAAACTATGAATTTCAGTTATATAAATATACAGAAAATGAGTGTTTCATTCATACCCAAGAGGATCTCATTTACATACGCTTATTTTGGGGCAAAATTGCTATCATTTAAACAAATTTTAGGACTCTGATTGCAATATGGAGAATTAAATAACTGCAGTTCCTTTCTTCTTCATAGGCTTACGAAGCTCATCATTGTACAGATTGCTTTTGTCCTCCTCTCAGATTTCTGACAGCCTCGAGCTCATGATGATGATCTGGGAAACTACAGAACAATCAGTCTCACCCCTGTGCCTGACATAATCTTGGAGCAGATTCTCCTGGAAGGCACGCTAAGGCACATAAAAAACAACAAGGTGCTTGGTGACAGCCAGCATGGCTTCACTAAGGGGAAATCCTGCCTAACCAATCTAGGGGCCTTCTGTGAGAGAGCTACGGAACTGATGGACAGGGTAGAGCAGTTGATGTCATCTACCTGGGCTTGTGCAAAGAGTTTGACACTGTCTCACACGACATCCTTGTCTCTAAGTTGGAGAGACATCAAATTGATAGGTGGACCACTCAGTGGATAAAGAACTGGCTGGATGGCCACATACAAAGAGTTGTACTCTGGCTCAATGTCCAGCTGGAGTCCAGTAATGAGTGGTGTCCCTCAGGGATCGGTGTTGGGACCGGTCTTGTTTAACATCTTTGTCAGCAACATGGACAGTGGAACTGAGTGTGCCCTCAGGAAGTTTGCCAATGACACCATGCTGTGTGGTTCGGTTGTGTCATGAGTTCAGCAGCAGCAGTCATTTTTCTCCTTTAAGTAGTAGCTGGTGTAGCACTGTGGTTTTTGATTTTTGGCTTGGGAACAGTGCTGATAACACCAGTGTTTACAGTTGTGGCTTAGAATGTTTAGGCTGGCCAAGGAGTTTCTGAGTTTCATGCTGTGCCAGAGAGGAGGGGAAGCTGGGAGGAAGCAGAGACAGGACAAATGACCCAAACTGACCAAAGAGGTATTCCATATCACAGCACATCATGCCCAGGATGTAGTGACTGAGAGCAGAGACCCAGAAGGGTGGTGGTGCAGGGGGGGTGTGCACGGCATGGCATGGCCAGGCTTGGTAGGAGGTGACGGTGGTACACTGCGTGGTGGGGTTGTTATCGGGGCGGGGGGGGGGGGGCACTGCGTGGAGTGGCTAGGCATCAGTTGAAGATCTGTTGTATTCTCTTTCCTTGTATTTTCTCTTGTATTATTAT
>JASSUY010021093.1:0-20776 GCA_032466535.1 Forpus xanthops | reverse complement strand
TTTCTGTATGTTTGAAAAATTATCATTCCACAGTCCAGTTCTTTCTAGGCCTGGGAGTTTAGCTCTGGGACAGTAAGTGCTCTATTTCAGATTGAGGAAAAGACTTATGCACCCACATGGCTCTAAGCATAGTAAGTAGGCCCAGTGAAGCACAAGCTAATGTTAAGCATGAATTTAAATATCATGGTAGATCCACTGAAGAGCTTTAGACTTTGCTAAAAAGCCTCCTCTCTGTTTTAGATAACTTGCCTTAGAGTTTTCTTATCTATTAATAAAGCTTCCATGAAACATTAATTTGTTCATTCATAGATTGCCTTGATGCTATCCTTTGCTGTGATGCTCTGTATTGTTGAGAACAGATTCTCTAATAACTCTGTTGCTTGCAGAAGGATGCTTCCAGTGTAGGGTGAACATAACAAAACATAAAGATTTTTCTTACCTTCTCTTTTTTTTTCCTCCATCTCTTACCCTGACTTATACACAAGTGAAATGGGTTTTGTCGTTGCTAAGGAAATAATTTGGTTGTACTTTTAACTTATTCCTAATCTTCCTTCTGAAATCATCTTATATGCACAGATAATACTTCCTGGTACTGAAAATTTGGATAAAAGGAAGGCATTTTAATCTTAGGGCACTTCCCCTCTAAGTAATACAAAATACTGCAGGTTTCTATGATAGAAGTCTTAGCTGTTCCCAAGTGCAGTTTTGATGTAGCATCAGGCAATTAGGATTTTTTTCTTGAAGAAAATAAAACTATCAAAAACTCAAGCAAGGAGAATATCCCAAGTCGATACAGTGGATATGGAGAAATTCATCAAAGTTCTCCCTAAATTTTAGGAGTCTAGTAAGGTGTTCTGCTAAAGTAAAAGCCTAGAGTTACTGTATCCTAAGGAAAAGAGGTAGGTGCCTTTAAAAGTTCTCAGGTGAGGAGTGTTTTTACATAACTTCAGTGCTTACATTTAGAAAAGTTTGCCCTCTCAGGTCTTAAGGCAGGTAACTGTCTTGTCAGACTGCAATGGGATCTCAGGCACACAATTTAAATGGATACTTGTCTGTCCACCTAAAGCTTAGGTACAAATAAAGTGCCTAAAGTTGATGATTTGATCCTACCATAAGGATTAGCTGCTGCCAAGTGTTATTCATAGACAAATTCATTTGAACAGTAGGGACTCTGTTTGCAATTCCAGCATTGTTTATGGTTCTAATGTTGTTTGCAAGGAGGCATAGTAGGGATGCTAACTCCTGTTAAAAGAATGCTTTGCAAAGGTGAGAAATATTTTTGTTAATTGTAAATAAATTTTTTAACCATAATGGTAGTTTTTTAAAGAAGATCATCTCAATTTTATATTACATATTTTCAAAAAAAAAAAATCAAAAATTGTCTTCTTTCTCAAACATGCTTTTATTCAAAATGTTCATTTCATATTCAGCTTTCCATTTTATTTTCAGCCCTTCGTGATTTCTGATATTTTAACATTCACAAATTATAGGCGTTAAAATTTGAATAGTTTTCTTACGAACAATTCACAGTGACATGAATGATTACAACTGACAGAGTGTATGTAGGATGAAGAATTGTGGATTTCCTTCAATTTTGCTTTTCTGCTATTTTCTCATATATGAGGTTCACCACTAAAATGGAACAGTAAGAAATTGTACCAGCTAGTACTAAATTGACACTATAGTCAGGACTTAATGTTTTAAGTATCATGTGATTAAAAAAATAGTGCATCTCCCCAAATGCTGCAAATAAAAAAGAAATAAGTTCATTAAATAATTTTCTATTTCTACAAAAAAAATCTGCAATTCAAAATGAACATTATTAATCTGGGTTTTTTTTGTTGGGTTTTTTTTTTTTTTTTTTGCAAGAGCAGTTGGATATTTCACATTTTCCTTGACCACCTTCAGCTTTTTATGTGAGGTTCCTTATACTGATTTGAAGTAATTTTGTTATTATTTTCATGGAATTTCTAAATTATTTTGGTCCTTTAATGAGCTATGTTCTCTACCACTACTGCAAGACAGTAGTTTTCTTCTGATATGTCCAAATCAATCTCGAGGAGTATTAGACAAAAAATTCTTATAAATTCACTCTCTGCATTTAAGGGTTGTATTTTAGAAATAATTTTCCAGTTTTTTTTTTTTTAATGAGGCACCTGCTGATTCTTGTTAGCTCACTTGCTTCTTTCTCCCTTTCACATTCTGCAACAATCTCAAGTCAGGGACACAAGGCCTTCCTCAGTCTTGTGAGGAAGTTGCTGGAGCCTGGGAAAAGCTAACAAACTGCTAGTTACTCAGCTGTTATATAGGTTGCATAAGACTGCCATAGTAACTTGCACTTCTTTGTCTTGACAGGGTAACATATACCTCATATGTAAAAATGTGGCTCTTCCAATTTGTTCGGTTACTTATATTCATTGCATTTTTTTTTTATTGTCAGTCAAGCATATTATTTTATCATTGCTTCCAGAGTGTGCATCATAGAACATGCATATATTTTCCTCTGTCAAAGTTCTTGAGTATTGCACCGCTTTTCAGCTCACTGAAGAACTCAAAATAGTAGTATGCACAAATAGTACATAGATCTGCTGCTGCTTAGGTAAATTTTGCAATTACCCCTCTGGAATCACATGTGAGGCAGAGGACACTTGCTTTATGTGGCTGGGCAGCTGGAATGTCAAATTGTCAATCAAAAAAAGAGAGAAATTTTAATATGCTTTGTTCATATTTGTGGTATATTAAGCTTTAGCCTTACTAACTATTCATTATTCATTTGTGCATAGCTTTTCTTTATTTCTTCCTGGGGAGAAAACGTGGTACCACAGTTGAATATGGGGTAAGGGGAGAGAGGCTTTTGCTACAGCAGAGCCATAAATAGCAGGCTGGGGAAAGAAGCACACAAATATAGAGTTAGAAAATTGTGCACCATCACAAAATCAAGATAGCCACTTACAACTAGAAACAGAGTAAAATCAGCATAATTTCTGTATGTCAGGATTATCTTAATGTCTTTATTTTAAACTCAAAACATGGTTAAAAGGCTAAAAATAATCCTTTTGAGATTTGAGAATATGAGTGGTACTCGATTTAAATCAGAGCAAGGCTCAGCAATGACATATAAGTGGTAGAGCATGCATTTGGGCACTGAGCTTGAATCATACTGCTGACTTGTTGAGATAATTTCTGGCAATTTTTGCTCCACAGTGGTTAAAATCTGCAGAAAAGATCCTGGAACAGTCAAGATGAGAGACTCAGCTCAGGTCTGTTCCCAGTGAGTGGCTTGGTTGTGCTATCCTGTTCAAAACACCAGAGCATTTCATAGACAGGATGTGGCCAGATGCTGTCAGATGATCTCAGGGATATAAAAGAGGCCCTGACTGTTTTAGTTAGAAGTTCAGATGTTGCCAGAGAAACAGAGTCTCTCAGACTTCAGCTGAAGCAAGGCCTCGCCCACTGTGTCTGACCCATATTATTTAATTCTATTTTTGCTTATAATCATAAAGCATATAATATTGAGGCTCTGCTGATCCAAAGCTCAAGTTCTGGAAATCTGACTTAATTCTCTTCACAGCAGGATCTTATAAAAAGTATTTCGAAGTGATTTCCACCCTTAAGCCAGTAGGCCTGAAGCTTAAAGAAGGGCAGGGGGAGGACTTAGCTCTGACAAATTTTGCAACCATAAATCCAAAATCCTTTCTTATATCTGAAATACATTAATTCATAAATAACTTTAGACAAGGCATGTCTTTTCCACAAAACCTTTAATGTCTAGTCAGATCTTCGTAGTAGTGTAAGCAGTATTTAAAAATACCCCATTTTTTTAAGTACATTTCCATAAATGCTTCTACTAAAATACTGTCAGTATTTATGACACTTTCCCACCCACCTGAGTATCTCCTCTATCACAGTATTCAAAGTGAGGTGTGTGTAATGGCAACACACAATTTTTGCTCCTTTTTGTTGACTGCTGTGATTTTTTCATTTAATATAGTTTGTACTTGTCCTCCAGTAAGTTTTTGAGGGCAGAGAGGGTGAACGTTATAAAGGAAACTATTTCCTCATGCTGTTATGAGAGGCAAAGACAAGTCAGTGGTGATTTCTGTCCCTCTTTCCTGTCTGTAGGAAATGGACCCAAACACTGCAAAAATGGAACCAGGAGAGGGATAGACGGACAAACTGTGCAATCTTAAAAGCCTCCTTTACTTTGGCATGCAAGATGAAAGTACCTATCGCTCTTGAAAATTCATAAAGAAATTCTTTCAGTATAGTTCTCTTTAAACTACTATTCATTGAGGTTATTGCTGCTGAATGGAAAATATTTCAAAGAAAATAATGTAAAATATATCATATAATCATGTATTTTGTTCCTTATCTTATGCTTCAAAAATATTTAGGTACTTTTATATTGAAGCATGTAGAGAAGAGATTATCTTATATGAAGTAAAAGACCTTGTAGCAAATTTATGATGAAGTACAGAAGGGATTTGTGTAACATGCAAGATGAAGATTATTTAATCCATTTTTTTGGTTCTACCAGAAAAACTCTACAAGTAAAATCTTTTTGTTAAATTTGAAGTTATTAAATTCCATGGGCTTGAGCCGAAATCCACTGCTGTTTTAAATCCCAGTGACTTTATTGGGACTTAACCTTAAAAAAATGCCAAAGAAACACACAATCTTAAATAATCCACAAGTGTATAAGAACTCTTTTATTTTCTAGTATTCCCTTAGTGCACAGGTGCCTACCTTATCAGTAGAAGGAGCCACTCCTTCTAAAAAAGTTACTGACTTTTCAGTAAGGAATCAAACTCAAAACTTATTTGGACTGAAACCTTCAATCTTTCATCTGGAAAGGCTGCCCTGTTGCCTTGTAAGAGTTGCAGTTATGCAGGTATTCAGACCACTAATCTAGATGTATCACAGACTATTTCATCAGTGCAAAACCACGGTATGTTGTACATACAAGGTTACACTACATCAGGAACTTTGAGTGGTGGAAGGGTCTCAGTTGCAGAGATCTCTAGAATTGCCAGACAACCAAGCAGGGAAAGGAAGCTGAATATAAGAACTTTATTTTTCCCTTCTGGCTACAAAATATTCTAGGTGAAGCAGCTGCCAAGTTTTTACGTGTCTCTAAATTCTTAACTAAGATGGAAATATCATACTTGATACTGATTAATAAATTAATGTAGAAATTAGGTATCCAGTCTATGTTAATCAGCTGGTTTTAACTCCAGTAATTGGTGGAAAGAGAGTGTCAGTTCCCGGGAGTGCTTTACTCCCTCTTGCAATAGATGTCTAAAAACAGTGAATCAAATCACATTCTCAAAAAGGCAGTCATCTTTCTCCATTGACTAGCCTAGCATTTCCTATACTATCTTATAGGTTTTTGACAGCTCAATTTCCTATAGATAGCATTAGTGTCAGATTTATATACCGATACAATAAAAACCAGCAATCATGAGCAATGTCAGGGGATTATGAGAATAACATAAAACAATCCTGAAGTGAATGGAGTGTAAATTGGAAGTTTGTCATCCCCTTAAACAGGCAGAGGGGAAGAAGAAAAAGCCTTAGCCTGTTTTTCCAGCTAGCAGTTACTACCTAGCACTTCATAGAAGATATTTCCAAAATGGGACAGTAGAAATTGTATTAGCTCATAAATGTGTTCTGTGTTCCGGGGATACACTGACTCTTGGAACATCAAGCTGCTCTTAAAAAAAAAAATATTAGAGGCATTCTACTATGTCTTTAAGCACTTTGTTCAATTAGCATTCAGAACCAAGCTAAATTACTGCCCTTCAAGATGCATAAGCAAAGTTCATAGTTAGCTCACTGTTTTCTTTTTGTACAGAAGCTGGACAAATATTCCCCAGCTGAGTTAATATGAATATTTGTTTTTAAGGATAAAACTTTCCCTGCTTTCAAAGTAGAAATCATTTACTGAACCACTGTGCTTGGTCAGATTATTTTATTGTTGGATAAAACTGAAAAAAAAAAAAAAAAGGTTCCTTAATATTTCACAGTAACACTTGAAGAAGTGCCATGATTTGCATTTATCACGTACTCTAGCTATATTCAATACTATGAAGTGTTTTTCAAGTAAAAGTATCAGTTTTCCCCATCTGCCTGCTACAAATCACAGTAGCTTCCAAAAAAGCCCCAGTGCTTACTAGCACATATTGTATCTCAGTGTTCGAAGTATACTAGTGCATTCATAGAACTCAAATGGGGAAATTATGCAGTGAGAGAAGTAGGAAGCTTCGTAACATCAAAACAGCTGTAGGGTTGAATGTCAAAGACATTTCTGGGCTTCAGTTCTCTGTGGCAATCAATTATGTTTCTGTCAGCATTTTTAGCATTATTACAGATTTATTTCTCCTCATCATGAGGATATTCATAGCAGGATTAAAGGAAAATGAATGAGATTCATAACCAAACTTGTATTTTAATATGCCCTTCTCCTTCCTTTGGGTCAAGGCACTGAGGAGTTTCAATTAACTCACTCCATACGATAGCTGAGAAGGCTCTTATGACAGTGCCAAAGTTTGAGTTCATGGTCATTTTAATTTGCACAAAGATAATTTCTTCCCAGTCCTACTTTTAAGCTCCCTGAGTTTATTTGCTTGTTACTTTGTTTTGCACTTTAAGTTTTTTGAGTTTTACTAAGATCTCAAAGTACTCTTAGGTGTTTGTTTTGTTACTATCTTTGTCATCCTAACTCTATAAAGCCAAGTACTTCTAATGTCATGTTGCCACATTAACTGTTTCTATTCTCTCAATATTTTTTTTTATTTCCTTTTAATCTCTTAGTAAGTTTCTCTCACACTGTTTTTATATCCTGTGGAGAAAGATCTGCAATTACAATCAGAAAATTGCCCCAAAAACATAGGTTTTGAATGCTCATATGAAAAAAGATGTAAACAAATTTCTTTGCTTTAATTGTTAAGATCTTTTACTTATTTTCCTCTTGGAAAAACTTGAACCATACTTGATTCTTGTCTGGTGTATTCTAGTAGGCACAGCAGTGCAGTTCATCTTTTCTCTTGCTAATTAGTATACATCCCTCAACAATAGATGCCTTTTCATCAGTATTAAATCCGTTTGTATGTCATGCTCTCTTATGATTTGACAATCTAGCTAAGCGGCATATAGGTTTCCTGGGGCTTTTTGATTTCTCTAAATAGCTTTGCCGACCATCATCAAACCAGAATTACTTAGCTCCCTTGCCTTCAAAGGAAATATTCTCCTAGTTTGACACGACTGATATTTTGTTTCATAACAATTCAGGTAAACAGGCAAGGTATAGGTTTTATTTAAAAAAAAATAATAATTCCAATATTCCTTTTAACAAACACAGTATTTTCTCCACCATCCACACTTACACTGTGTTTTCCAACAGTGCTTGCAAAAATATTTTGGCTACAAGTGCATGTACGTTAAACTGCATCTAGTAGTGGGTCCCATTTTTGCCTAATGCTTGCTAATTAATTGCTTCAGTTTGTTGGTGCATCTTTATCTGCAATACACACTACTGTTTGATTTATCATACCACTTCACATTTCTTTCAGGGTCATTTTTCTGAAAGATTGCTGTGTTCATTTGTCATAGCTTTTTCAAAAAAATCAATCAACCTTTGTTCTTTTATAGTTACGTTCTCAGCTCTTAAGTCTGAAAAAAATCAACTGCCTTAATTAAAACAACTCTATAGTTGTTCTCTAACAATTTCCGTCATTGACATTATTTTTGTTCCTCTTGGAAAAAGAAAACAAGATTTAGAATTTTCAGTGGTATGCTTCATACTCCTTTTTCTCACTTTTTTTTTTTTCAATTTGACATTTAGGGCGCACTCAGCATTTTCTTGAAGATAAATGGGACAATTTTTATGTCTGTGGCGTGAGAATGTTCCCTCCAAAATCAAATGTTAGAAGTTGAAACTGTGTGAAATTACCCAACAAGTATTTACATAAGGCTGGTCAGTGTTTACTATTGTTCAACACCAGAGTTTGGAAATTGTCAGAACCATTTGCGGATGTATTTTAATTAGTTTGAACTCCAAATAAAGTTAAAATGGAGAGAACTGGCATTTTATTATATATTGCAAAAATGTGGAACATTTTTGTAGCATAGAGAAAAGAGAGTATCTTGGTATCAGCCATGTGGTTTTGATATACTGAGATGTTATTCAAACCATATGGACTTAAGAACTACCATTTTGTTTCTGGCTAAGATTTACATAACCTAGAAAACCCTGGGACCAGTATCAAATACTTAGGAAGGGGGTTTCCAGACTGATTCAGTTCTTCAAAAAAGCTCTTGTGTAGATAGACCACTTGTCTCCGTCATTTGAAAGCACTGAATACAAGATTTCTAACAGCTGAACACTAGAGCCTATCAGTATAACCCAGCACCATTCACTGTGTGCTATTTGCAATCTGTTTGCAGGCTGCCTGTAGAATTTCCCAACAGAAAGCAACCTCTACCTAACAAAGAACAGCCAGATGATTTAAAACGCCCACAAAAAACACACATAGCTAAGAACCAGAGTAACATATAGATAAAATAATAGTTCCTTTGTGAACTGTAGTTAGTGACAACACCAGAAACCAGACTCCAGGCTGTTAAAACATCTTTAGGGGTTCATTCAGAGGCAGCTTGAGAGACAGACATCCATAACCAGTTCCCCCCTCGCTATGAACAGATCTTGCAATGGGAAAAATGTCTAGCTGTTCTAGTATTTCATGGAAGTAATTATTTAGATTCCCCCAAATGGATCTAATAATTAAAATTGCTAAATATGCAACCATCTACTCCCTACAGGCACTCCCTTTGAATTCCTAGACCTTTGCAGTTGTTTACTGAGCATGTTTCATGTAATATCTGCAGACAACTGGGAGTATGCATACAGATGTTTGCTGAGCCTCAGCTGATGAGTGGAAGTCATTAAGATGTAGTAGCTTGGGTGCCTATGGTTGCTTATCTGTGAATCTGTCCTTTGACTTTTCAGGTCAAATAGATTAGATGCACTAGAAGGGTGCTTCAGTGGTGGGTTTGAAATAAAATTAAGAATATGCATAAATTTCTGCAAACTATTCTTAGTGTGACGAGCAAGTAGAAGTTGTTAACAGGTAGAAGAGTAAGAACATAAGCACACTTGATGCACACTTAGAGGTCCATTTAAAATCACCTTTTTGAAGTCTAATAACTTCTAATCATATCAGAATAGCCATTTATCTTGTACTCATGGCAACATATTTAGTCAGGGTAGAAAAGTCAGATTTAACTTGTAATACTGTAGCATTTTCAAACGTGAGAGGTCATTCAGAGCATCTGCCTATTCATTTGCATCATTGCTTCATGTTTCTCTCTTCAAATGCATGCCTAACCCCTCTGTGGCCTTGTACAGAGCCACCACTACTCTTACCCTTGCAGGCTGTATACCCTGCACATTCCTTTTGCCTCCTTAGAAAAAGCAAAGATTCACCATTTCTTATATGCATTTTGTCTCAGATTTTTGTTTCAATGTGAGGAAAAATTTTATGTTTAAACCCAGAAGAAAAATGCTTTCCTTCCTTGAATTAAAAATGAAAATAGGTAAAATATTTTGAAAAAGTGTCTGTAAGGGGAAAAGCCTCTTTCCTTTAGCACAGCATTCCTAAATCTTTTCTATGCTCCTCAGACTTCGTTACTCAAATTGGATTGCAAGCAGTTTACATCAGCAAGGTGTTAGCAAGCACTCAGTCCTCTACACAGAGTTGTTTCACCATCCAGCAGTGAAAGATGTTCAGCACATGATGGAGATGTTATTCTCTGTCGTAAAATGAATCGCTTCAGTAAATACCATTCTGGTTAAATTTAGTGAGGAAAAGGAAACTTGATGTCACTGTAACAGCTTTATAGGGCAAATTCAATTGCTTGTGCATAAATGTATGTAGTGAAAGGCTGAGCTGAACTGAATGGAAAATTATTTGATTAACAGATCATTTAAAGTAGAAAAGGCACAGTGGCTTATTCAGTGGCTTTGTGTAGCACAAACAAGATTGCCAAGGGGCAGAATTACTGCTGAAAATAGAAGCAGTGTTAAAGTAAAACACAGACCTTCTGCAGGAGAGACTTTTTCTCAGATATTTTTTTTTAATATCTAATTCCTAAAGATTTTCAGTAAAACTTTGGATTAGTCAGTAACATGTTACAGTATTGCTGGAGAGGCAGTGCAAGATGAGAAAAAATGGGAGACCAGGAATTGTATTTATATCTCTGAAACAAAGGTATGATTCTCAACTGTTAAGAGAAAAGAAGGATAATTTTTGATAGGGAAGCATGCATTAATTTGATTTTTGCTTGTCCTTTTTTTGGTTGTCTATACGTAACTTTTGTTGTTGGCTTTTTTTTTTTTCCCCTTGGTTGAAATGATCTGGGTTCAGAAACAAAATATTTTATGATACCCTAACATGACTTATAAATCAAATTTGGAAGTGTGCTTACTGGATGAATTAACCAAGTAGATTTCCATGAATCCCAGCACAACTGTTGCGCATCTGGCAATTCCTGCCATCCAGCAATTGGTCTGCCTAAATCCAGACAGCAGAGACTTGGAGCTCTGGGATCTAGCACTTGGGGAATTCTCAGCCTGCTAGTTTTCCTGCTGCCATGCTTCATTTCAGAAAGCAGGCCTTGGATTATAAAGATACTTCCAGGTTCTTCCATTTTAATAACAGCAGAGCTACCAAGGTGACCAGCCAAGCATGGAGAAGGACCTTCTCATTAAAATTCCCCATACTGCAGATTAGGGCAGGAGCTAACTCACTATCAGGAAGTACTGAAATGAGAGGTATCTGATTCTTTTCTTTCTTTTTAATGCTCCCTAATTATATTGGTTTCATATTATTCCATGGGTTTAGCTGTGCTTCCTCAGCTTGTTCATTATCATGATCATAGCATCCACCGTTTTCTCCGCTTCAAAAATGGCACATATTCACACTTAAGAAAAATGGTGCATATTCACACTTTGCACTGTAAGAAGGTGTACAGAGCAAAACATCTTGGTTAATACACTGCCTAAAATTTGTGCAGTTGTCTTGTTCACTATGTACAGGCAAAAATAAGCTAATTTGAAGTATCTAGTGAGACAAGTGTACTCAAAGGACTTGCCATTTAGTTTCAAACATTGAATATTTATGAGGGGGTAGGGGAAAACGGTATTCATAATACAACAAGTGATTGCACTCAGAAAGATAAAACTTAAGTAAAACCATCCTGTAATTGAGATAACTGTATTCACAAGGCTCTTGTTTGTAGACCACAAGGATTTGCACAGGCATATATAAGCACTTCTAACCTCCTCTTATACACAGGCAACTTATTGTTGAATCACTTTTCTTTATGCCATAGCTTTGTGCAATGTGTTTAATAAGGAGGAGGACTGTGTACTCTATTTCAGTTAAACCACTGATACTTCAAAATGATTTTAAATATTAATTCAATGATGGAAAGGAATATTATTTTAAAACTGTAAAAGGACTCTCTCAAAAACTTGGAATATGAAAAGAATAATTAAAAAAAAAAAAAAGCATCAATACAATCAGCCCAATTGGAACAGCATGGAACCAGGTGCTTGGGAATATGCTGTGCATGCCCTAAGAAGCTGTTAGACGAGACAGCATACATGATCATAAACATGCAAAGAGCAGGAAAAGAGAATTATCGAACTATTTTTTACACAGTATGAGCAAAAATACTGCTCAATTATTAAGTAACGGTGGTCCTATCAGAGAAAATGAATTCTTGTTTCTTATGGGTTTCTTTTCCTTTTTCAGCTAGACAGTGATTTTCCAAATGCAGGCACTTTCTGAATCTTGTCTTAAAGCATGTAAATATATATCTCAGTACCGTGTTCCCCCGATTAAAATGTCATCCATCCGTTTCAGGGGACATTATTAACATTCTCACAGAAGATGAAATTCAGTTCTCCTAGGGGTCAGATCACTGCTGGTCACTGAGAGTTTTGTCATCTCATTCCTTTGTGTTCGCTCATCCCTTAGCAGATTCCTGTTCATTAGTCATATTTCTGCCATTTACGGTATCTCTTCATTTATGTCAGGATCCTTGGGTTGTTGGAATTTTTTCATATCTGGTTTAATGCCTCTGTTCATTCTCTCTGGAAACAAATTTGTTATGTCCTGTTAATCAATTTATTCAAAAAATTTTATTTCCAAACCATACTTTAGTTCTTAAATCTCTCAAAGTCAAAGCAAGAGAGGAGTTTAGCCCCTTTTGGAACTTGCTGATAGCTGACTGTATTGGTAACACAAAATATGAGTTATTTCAAAATTTTACTTTAACATGTCACCATCTGGTGTACCTAAATTATTAATTATTTATGCTGATTGCATTATCCTTATCCTATTACATTTTAAAGAGTGTTTATTATATAAGCCATCATTTTTTTAAATATATATATTTTTATGATGTTAAATGCTCAGATCTGTATTTCCTTTCTATCCACTAGAAAATCCAAGACAATTAACGTTTTGCAATAAGATTGGGATTTTAAGTTTTAGTTTAAGTATTTTGGCTTATTTCATAGTATGTTAATCTAATACTAGTTCTACTTCGACAGAATATGACTAATAGCTTAGGCTGGTAAAGATAGAATTCCATAAATCATTTATGATTTCAAATTAAGGGGATTTAAAATTCTCGGAATGTGTTCAGTTTTCACTTAGCTGTAAAAAAACAAAGACATCATTATTTGTGAAAGTGGTAAGTAAAAAGAAGAGGAAGCTAACTGACTTCCTATTTGAGAAAAGTAGTTAATGTGTGTCCTTGAAATTTATATTAATAGCATTCTCACACATACTTTTATATCAACATTTCCAGAAATTTCTGTCTCAAATACCAGAGTAAATTTGTTGACTGTGGGTTGCAAACACCAGTAGTAACAGAGCCACACCCTACATCTGTGGGAATTTCCATCCCAAAATGATCACTTTGAAACATGAAGCTATTGCTTCTCCTTCCCTCCATCATGCCATCTTGTTTGTGAAGTAAAACACAATTGCCGCTTCTTGGTGAAAACTTGCAAAAATACTTTATGGACATGAAGTGCAGAGAACTTTAATAAAATTAGTCAGTTATTCTCTGTGTGTTGCCAACAATGATGTCTAGCACTGGTTCACATTCAGAACAGCAGCCAGCAATACAGCATAGTGCTGATTGCTGCATGCTGTTCATTGGGAAAAGTGTTTATTTCAGATATGCTTTTTAATGTCTACATTTCCTTACCCAAAGAAGAAAAAAATATGTGAATATCCAGTGGACACTTCATAGGAAATGTTTTAAACCACTTCCAGACATGCCCTTTGTAGTCAGTGGACATCAATGGAATTCCCTAAGATCTCAGGGTTTTGGGGATAATTTATCATCAGTGGTGACATTAAGGCTCAGGTTTTCCCCTCTAATTGCCATTTTTTTCTTATTCCCATCCTGTAAATCTTTCGTTGAAAGGGAAAGATCATATTTTCTTCAGTAATTGGCATAAATTTTGAAAGATCAAGCGTACTGAAGTATCTGGCACAGGAAAATAAAAAAAGATCAAGATGAGTTACAGAAATTAATTAGCACCAGATTTTCAGTTTTAAAGTTTTACAAAACATGAACTCAGAACTTCTTTTTTAAGAGGAAAAACACTTGAATTAGTATACTCTGTTGCAGCCAATAACAGTGTCTTTTTAAATATGTCCTGACAATCCACTAGCTCTGTCCTAAAAATGCATTAGTTCATAATAGAGCCAGACCTAAATGGATATCAAATTTCTATACAGACACGTAGAGAATGTTTGAATGTTGTTCATCTTGGCTCTGTGGGAGTTAAATGTTTTTAGATATTATTTGAAGTTTTGCATATCACAGGTTTCTTTTCCCTATTGAGGGCCAAAATTTTGTGCAAGAGAACAATGCTATAAATAGGATCATCTTCATGCAGGCAACTAATTTGAGGTAACCCCATAATTAACAGACAAAGAAGAAAATAAGACTATTTTTCATATTCATAATGTTTCACTTCACAGTGTTATTCGTTACATATTTCATTACACATTTTATATATTTCAGTTGGCAAATTAAAAAAGGCATCTGAAATGCAGTATATTTTTGTGTGTGTAGCTTTGCTTTTATTCTTTTATTGGAAATGCAGCCTTGCAACATGTGCATGATTGTAGATTTACATAGTGTAAAATTACTGTAATTTTTTCTCTTCAGTTCAGGAAGTCAGAAAGGGATTTAATAAGTAGGAAAGATTAAATTAGAAAGTAATATAAAGGCAGAGTGTATATATTTTGCATTTTTAAATAACCTTTTATAACAAGAGAACCTATTATAGTACGGTATACTATAATTACACTTTCTAGTGATACCCTTGCTAATTGTCACAGTGTTGTCTTTACATCTGGATATGAATAGTTTGTATATGTACACACTTCAGAAGTTATTTCTATAATGGAATATGTGCTCCCTATCACTGTTATTAACATCCAACTGGAAAAATATTCACCAATTATTTTTTTTATAAATTATGAATGTACAGTGTAAATTAGTAAATCAAATATTGTAGCAATGAAGAGATGCACTTTAAAAATGTAAAAGTGTTTATCTCAGAGAGTGTTATTTTGTATAGATGTTTTTGAATAAATAATTTATTGCTCACTGGTGTTTTTTTCTCTTTTATAAAATTAATATAAGGGATTTGTTAGCAGCTATTTGAGATTTATATTTTATCATAAGGGATTTTGGTGGGTTTCTCAATTTTTAAAATGAAAGTTTTGTAATTGTATCAGTAAGAGACTTTGTCACATTTCACCTTTTTTTTAATAAATCGTCATTGACTTGATCTAGTTGCTCTGATGAAGCCTAGGTGTGATCCATGGTGCAGCCTACAGTCCTTACGATCAATCAGCAAAGGGACCTGGTCACAGCAGCTTCCTTCAGCCATGAAGACCAATTTTGGCCATGGAAATCAAGGTATGGAGACAGGAATGCATAACAAGTGGGTTTAGGCTTAGACAAGTGAAGAGAGAATCAAGGTCTGTCGTTTGCTACTAATCTGGAATAAGGAATTAAAAGCACTCCCACTTCCCGTAGTTTAAATGCAGGCAGTAGAGATTTACTTCTCCCAGTCAATGACATCATGACCATGATATACATTTGTTTCAGTGAGAGATCGTTGCTGAAATCCTGAACTTAAAGGTACTAAACAGCAAAATGTCCGCAGCCTTCAAAGCTGGACAAAATTCAGATATTTTTAATTTGAGATTTCTTATATACACATTCCTTGTTTTGCTGACACAGAAAAACATGACACATTAGGAACACTGTCAAATCTACTTGTTAGATGAATAGAAAAAGGGACTTCATTAAAACTTCATAACCAATTTTAAGTATTCTAGTATATCTAGTCTCTAAGAAGAAAACACATTTACCACCATGTAGGTGATGCTAATGTTGTTAATAGTGGAATCATCCACCTGTAGGTACCATTAACTGTAAAAAAAAAAAAAATGTTTCCTAAGTATTTCAAGAACAGAATATGCCTTGCAAAATAAATCATGAAGTTAAACCTAAAAGAAAAACAGTATGTGATGGCAATGGAGCTCAGCTTGCTTTCTTAGACAATGCCAATACAGTTTAATCAAAGCTAACCTGTAAAGAATTAACATGTTTCAGTCACCCCTTACTAGAAGACTAAGTCATCTCTTAGTCTTTGAATCAAGATGTACTCTTGTACTACAAATGCATATCCAAAGTGAGACTTAGACAACTAAATTGAAAGTAGGGTTTGAAAAAGTAACCATCAAAAGTCTTATGTCTGTCAACAAATCTGAAGGCTGTAAATCTTTAAACATCCTTAATACCCCAAATTTCCATGTATGCTGATGTGCTCTCCATGTAAGGAGGAAGGAAAAGCTTGACACTATAGTGCCTTTTTAGAGTGGTCAGACCAGACATCACAAAATGATGTGGCAGCTGCCATTTCTATTAAAATGTGTTCTTAAAGGTAGGAAGGGGCAGAGTGACCCTTCCCAACTGGGGCTGGTATTTAACTGCCTGTTGATTACAGCACTGTCCCAGAGGGGAAAATATTCTTTTAACAAGCAAGCTCCTAGAGCAGCTAGGTTTTTAAATGGTGTAATTTCCTGCCTGTCTCCCTTCTCAGCTCAGGGCTACTCCCCGAAAACAGGCAGCAGAGGAGAATATGTGCCTGCATTGTATGTCACAGTCTGGCATTTTAACTCCAGCAACCCGAGGAGATCTCTTTCAGTAAGGCAGCCTTTAAGAAGCAGCAGTGAAGGAAGGACAGGAGGAGCAGAGCAGACAGCCGGGGGGCTGCATGATATTTAAACAACTTCTCTTTGCATCAGCATGTGCCAGAGCCCCTGGTTGCAATGTTGTAACTGCAATCTTCATCGCAAGAGGCTGCTGTGAATGGCAGCGCTTTTTGGCCTTTTGTGGAGGTTGCGCCAATGTTACGGGGAAGAGGCAAATTTGCTGGAGAAGGAGAGTAAGAGCAGGTTAAAGTGCAAGCTTTGGTAACCCGACAAGCAGGACAATTATCTGGGGAGGTGTAATCCTGATCTTTGGTCCCCTTCCAAAGAGAAAAAATGCAGAAATGGGAGGAAGGTCTCATTTATGTGCAGCTTAAATTACATTTTACTCTGACATGTTGGACTTTTCACTCCCCTGTGGCAGTAAATTGTGCTTCTCATGGTAATAGATGTAATTACTTTGCAATGAATTATATTAACAATTTCAGATGGTTTGTTTTACTTCATGCTTTGAATGACAGGGATGAATTATTTTCTTCATTATGTAGCTTAAAACAGAAAAAAAAAAAGTCCTCTTCTGATTAGGAAAAAATGCCGGTTACTTTCAACTGCAGAAAAAAAAAAAATGTTTAAAAGTGGCTAATTTTAAAGTAATCACATTTCTCTTGTTCTTAGGATTATTAATGCTGATGGCTGTTAGTTGTAAACTTCCTGACTTTTTCAAAGAAAGGGAGCTGTTCTTTGGAGTTCACCTCTGCTAAATTAGGTCATACGCAATCTTCACTGCAGCTCATGAACTCAAGACTGGTAGTGTTGCACCTGTCAGAGAAATGGATAGGTTAATTTTTTAGTACACAAAGAAAAGAGGTTGTCTCCCTTTTCTTTCTCCTGAGAGCTGGACCTTGTTGTTCACATGCAGCCTTGTTTAATGATTCAGGTGCGACTTTTTGTGCATCCGAAGCAGGAACTCTACTTGATAGTGCCAGAAGTAGAGAAGAAGAGCTTAAGATTACTTGTCAGTATCTCCACCATCTGTGAATCTCCCATTGCATTAAATACTTATTGCCTACCCAGCACAGAGCCAGTATAAAAGCCCATCCTTTCATCCTAGAAGTAGCAGCAAGCTCAGATTTGCAGAACAGTCTTGTACTCAGCGTGGCTAGTTCCCAACCTAGAAGCAGCCTCAGGTCCTTCCTGCAGACCCACACCAGCCTGAGAGTTTGGTAGGGAGCACTACAAAATTAAAGAATTTTACTCGAAGGATGCTTATCTAACTAGCATTGTGGTTTTTAAAGCATGCAAGACCTTCCCTGTTTCTGTGACAGAAATCAGGAGAATGGTTAAGTGACAATTAAAAGTCCCAGGACAGAAACAGGGTGTCGTGGACAAATGTGAGACAAAACAGAGGGAGGGATGAAGACAGAGCAAGTGGAGGGTCAGATATGGAAAAGGGATGGAGAAAGAGAAATAGAAAGGTGGGATCAGCAAGAGAGACAGGCATGAAGAAAGTGAGAGAGGTAAAGGTAAGGGAGGGAAGGGATGGACAGAGGAGTGACCTGGCCTGGGAAAGTGGCATATGCCTGTTGCTTTGCTGAGAAACAAGAGCGGTGTCCCCTTTCAAATATCAACACTGAGCACACTGATATGTGCATGGCTGGGGACGGTGGGGGGAATGAGGTGATGGTCAGGAAGCAGGATGGAAAAAATACTGAATATCGCTGTGTCAAAGAAGGCTTGTAAGGTAAGACATTTCCTGGTGATGCAGATGAGATGATAGAGTTTTGTATTATAGCGTCTTGTCCAGAATATTTAAATCTTGTCTACTTCCAGATCTGGGTTTTTTTTTGTAATTTGTGCCCTTATGCAACTCACTGTAGTGATTAGATGTACTCACTTTAAGGAAAGGATGAGACGGTTATACCTCAAAGCTTTGGCCAATATGGGGAACCTAGAGAAAAAGCAATGCTTCAGGCTACAAATGAAATCAAGATAAGACACAGCTGGAAAGAGGAGAAAACAATAGGGAGTTCCAACAAAAACTAGTGAGGAAAAGCAGAGAGTCAAAGCAGTCTGTAAATGCTGCAGAGCAACATGAGTAAAACGCCTTATACACACAGGTCAGATTAACACTTGACACATGAAGCAGATTTAAATCACAGAATCATAGTATAGTTAGGGTTGGAAAGGACCTTAAGATCATCTAGTTCTAACACCCCTGCTCTGGGCAGGGACACCTCCCACTAAACCATGTCACCCAAGGCTATGTCCAACCCAGCCTTGAACACCTTCAGCGATGGAGCATTCACAATTTCCCTGGGCAACACATTCCGGTGCCTCACCACCCTTACACTAAAGAATTACTTTCTCAGATCCAATCTAAACTTCCCCTGTTTAAGCTTGAACCTGTTACCACTTGTCCTATCACTACAGTCCCCCATGAAGAGTCCCTCCCCAGCATCCCTATAGGCCCCCCTTCAGATATTGTAAGGCTGCTATGAGGTCTCCACACAGCCTTCTCTTCTCCAGGCTCAACAGCCCCAACTTTCTCATACTATCTTCATATGGGAGATGCTCCAGTCCCCTGAACATCCTTGTGGCCCTCCTCTGGACTTATTCTAACAGTTCCATGTCCTTTTTATGTTGAGAACACCAGAACTGCACACAATACTCCAAGTGAGCTCTCACTAGAGCAGAGTAGACGGACAGGATAACATCCCTCGACCTGCTGGTCACACTCCTTTTGATGCAGCCCAGGATACGGTTGGCTTTTTGGGCTGCGAGCACACACTGCCGTCTCATGTTCATTTTATCATTGATCAGCACCCCCAAGACCTTCTCCTCAGCGCTGCTCTGAATCTCATCTCCGCCCAACCTGTAGCTGTGCCTGGGATTGCTCCAACCCAGGTGTAGGACCCTGCACTCGCCATGGTTAAACTTCATCAGGTTGACATCAGCACACCTCACAAGTGTGTCAAGGTCACTCTGGATGGCATTCTTTCCTTCCAACGTATTAACAATTGAACCACACTGCTTGGTGTCATCAGCAAACTTGCTGAGAGGGCACTCAACCCCACTGTCCACGTCACCAACAAAAACGTTGGACAATTTCCACTCTCCTCCCCTTCCCCCCAGGACTGGGGAAGAAAGAGGGGGGAGTGAGTGAGAGAGCAACTGCGTGAGTTTGAGGGCCTTAAACCATGACAGTGGGCCTTAGCTTTCCTAACCTGGTCTCTACCTTCCCAGACAACATTCTCGTATTCTTCCCAGGCCACCTTTCTTTGCTTCCACTTTTTATAAGCCTCTTTTTTCGTTTAAATTTTCCTCAGCAGCTCCTTATCCATCCATCCATCCATCCATCCATCCATCCATCCATCCATCCATCTCCTGGCCCTCCTGCTGCACTTCTTTCTAGTAGGGATGTATCGCTCCTGAGCTTGCAGCAGGTGATCCTTGAATATCAACCAACAGTCTTGGGCTCCCCTGTCCTCTGGTGTTATATCCCATGGAATCTTACTGAGCAGATTCCTGAAGAGGCCAAAGTAGTCTGCTCTCTTGAAGTCCAGGGCAGTGAGCTTGCTGCACACTCTTCTCAATGTTCTGAGGATCTCGAATTCGACCATTTAATGATCGCTGCAATCAAGGCTGCCCTGGAGTGTCATATTTCCAACCAGCCCTTCCCTGTTGGTGAGGATGAGGTCAAGCATGACATCTCTCCTTGTTGGCTCCTCTATTACTTGCAGAAGGAAGTTGTCTTCCACACAATTGAGGAACCTTCTAGATTGCTTGTGCCAGGCCGTACCATCCCTCCAACCATATCAGCATGTTTGAAGTCTCCCATGAGAAAGAGGGTCTTGAGTGTGAGGCTATTCCTATCTGTCTACAGAGTGCTGGGAATCCCGGGTGCTGTAGGCTTTTTCCAGCCTAAACACTCCAAGCCATAACTATAAACACTGGTGTTATCAGCACTATTCCCAAGCTAAAAATCCAAAACACAGTGCTACACCAGTTACTGCTTAAAGAAAAATGACTGCTGCTGCTGAACCCATGACATTGCTTCATTCAGAGTCCTCTTGGTCAGGCAGTCTGTAACAGATCCCCACAATAATGTTTCCCATTGCCGTTCTCCCTTTAACCCTGACCCACAAACTCTCTACTGACTGCTCACCTGTCCCCAGACAGAGTTCCATACTCTCCAACCTATCCCTAACATAAATAGCAACTCCTCTTCCCTGCCTGCCAGGCCTGTCTTTCCTGAAGAGCCTGTAACCTTCCATTCCAACACTCCAGTCATAGGAGCCATCCCACCATGTTTCTGTGACGCTTATTATATCACACCCCTGCAGATGTGCACACATCTCTAATTCCTCTTGTGTCTTCCCCATGTGTGGGAAGTGTGGATAGCTGTGTGAAAGAGTGGCTGGCAGAAAAAGGTCACAGCCAAATAAACCTGAATCTCA
>JASSUY010021090.1:0-12426 GCA_032466535.1 Forpus xanthops | reverse complement strand
GCTGAACAGCCCCAACTCTCTCATCCTATCTTCATACAGGAGGTGCTCCAGTCCCCTGATCATCCTCGTGGCCCTCCCTTGGACTTGTTCCAACAGTTCCATGTCCTTTTTACGTTGAGGACAACAGAACTGCACACAATATTCCAAGTGAGGTCTCACGAAAGCAGAGTAGAGGGGCAGGATCACCCCCCTTCATCTGCTGGTCACGTTCCTTTTGATGCAGCCCATGATACGGTTGGCTTTCTGGGCAGCAAGAAGAAATTTAGGAGACATTATGCTACTAAAAGTCTGTAAAATCTGATTTTCTACCTTTAAGCCAAGTAATTGTGCTAATGGAATCCTTAGTTCCAGTTCCTTAAATGACTTATGAGGCCTTAAGAGCTTTGTATGGAGTAGGATCTTTGAATTCCCAATGATTTGTCTCTGAGAGGATCTTAAGTGCTGATGGTTCTGGTAAGCAGCTCACCTGGGATGGGTAGTTGGTTATTGCTGGTCCTTTTTCTTTTTTTTTAGTATGAAAATTAATGCTTCATGGTATTAATTCAGTGGCCAGAATGAATTCTTTAAAGTAGGCAGAGTTACCAGTGAGAAGAACAAAGGGAAGAATAAGAAGAAAAGAATTGCTTTTACTTCCAGTTGCAGTTTATGGCTCTGTGTGGACACTAAATGACTCTACTCTCAGGAGTTACAGTAGGCAGTGCTGTCACCTGTGAGTGAAATGGAGAGCTGAGTTTATTGCACTCTAGTTGTTAATATTGCCCTAACTATAGTCTAGAAGAGCAAGTCATTTAGTATGCTATAGAGATGCAATTTGCTGATGAGTACATATGCCAAAGGAAGGTGGGGGGGGAAAGGGGAAATTAGAGCAACTTTTTCATGGCTTAGTAAGAGAACAGTAGATCCAAGGAACCTTTCCCATCCCTGGCTGCCTCTCTTGCCATTCCCCAGCATGGCCTACCACAGCTTATGCTAGGCTTCTTCTAGTTACTATTGTTGATAGCCTGGTAAAATAATGTTGAAGTATTTAACTTGATTGTCTGGGAAACAGGACACATGGTTATTTAGGTGTAGCACCAGTGTGGATGTCAGAAAGTTTCCTGTTCTGCTAATGAGCGCAGGATCCTGCTTTGAGGGGGTTTCTTGGCTACCAAATACTGAATTTCAAAGGGAGCATGCAGGCAGAAGCTCTAAACCAGGGTTTCATGGTCAACAGTGTAAATTGTAAATGTATCTATAAAAACAGTGTTGATCTCTAATTAAAGACCTAACAATCAGCAAGGTTTTTGAGGGGCTGGGTGAGAAACAAATCCATTTCTATCATTTTAGGTGCTAATCTTGTACCTGAACCTGCTGTACTTCAGCCTCACAGATGTGGGTAATGTCTCTCTTGTCCTGAACCTGCCTAATAATGAATCCCCCTCTGCCCAGACGGTGCGGATGCAGCAGCTAACAGGTGCACCGGCAGTTCATGGTCAGGTTTGCAGCAAGCTGATGCCCTCTGCTGGGTATTAAAATTACTTCAGAGCAGGTTATCGAGTGACTAAGCAGTTTAATTGCAACCATTCACACTTCCCTACGGTATTTTTTAATATGTGCTTGGAGGAAAGCTGTTAATTTGCAATCTAATTGCTGTGAATGAATATAATAGTTCTGACTATGGCTTTATCATTGGTAAATATTAGATGCAATTTGTAACTTTAAATACAAATATAATCCTTCCAAAAAGCTGGCTCTCTACTATTAGTAGCTTTTGAAAGCATGTTTAACTTAGAGCTGTTTAGCCTCTTTATTTAAAGTTGTCACTAGATTGATATTGACTGGTTCAAAGTCAGTACAAAGGTGAATAAAAGTTGGTAAGAATGTTTGTTAAAGAATTAGTGGGGAAAATTATCTGGATCACGACGGACAAGCTACAGCATATGTGTACATCCTATTTTCCACTGAGACATAAATATGACCCAAAAAAGTGACTCTCATTTTAGAGAAAAACAAACTGAAACTGGAAATGGTGTATTTATGCTTTTTCATCAGTCTAGGAGAACTTAAAGGCTCTAATGTTGATTCCAGCAAGCTGTAGCACTTCGTCACATAACAAGTGACAGATGTCTACCTGAACACTTATCCTTTGTGTAGCCATGTCACTATGGAATTTCAGTGTGAGCTCCTGTGCAGACGTCTTTTCGTCCATTCTGGCTACAATGTTCAACATCTATACAAAGAGGCTAAAAAGAACATTAAAATGGGTCTAAAATTGGGAAGAAAAAAGGCACCTTATAGGCTTTAATTCTGACTTCTAGAATGCTTTTTGTGTAGGTCTGTCCACTTCCTGCTGAGCTCTTGAATGGTCAGCCAAGAGATTCAAAAGTTAGCATCTCCTTATGGTAATTTCTAAAAGTTATGAACTTCATTGGAAAAAAAAAACCCAACAAATTCATGCTGTGTCTAAGGATAAAGTTATAATGCATTGCCCAAATGCCTTTTAGCAGCATAGAAGCCAAAAATGCTAATGTAACACCTTTTCTGACTTAACTACCTGACTGTACTATATTATTTGAGTCTGCACATTAGCTACTTAACAGGGCATGTCTCATCAAGTTAAAACTTTCAGCTCCACTTATCAGGGGTGGGAAAGGGCCCATTCTGTCTCAGACATTACCACAAGGTGGTGTGTGGTCTCTCACAAGGCCCAAAGAACAATTCCTGGAGTTTAGATGTTAAATTTGACTACATTCTAAGCTTTGTATGAATTTTTCTCTGTTAGAAAGAAATCAAACCAATACTTAACATAGTATTTAAGAGTTAAAAAATCAGGGGCTTCTGTTCAATAAGCTCAAATTGATCCGTGGGGTATTACTCATAAAACAGTTTATTGCCACTGATTCTGCATTTTGAATATACTATTTTGTCCAGGTATTAATTTTTGCACTTAATATCAAAGGGCAAGTTTTAACATGGTAACTGTTGTTTTTTCTCTTCAATGCATGCAGGTTTTGAAGTGGTTTATGCGCTTTGGCTTTTCTGGGAAATAGTTGTTTCCTTTGGCTGTATTAGAAGAACATACTGTTTAACAGGCTGAGTTGTATAGCAATTCTGAAAGATGGGGAGCTACACGTGCTACTGGAACAGTCTGCAATCACTTGATTTTGATGACAAAATAGCTTGTTAAATGCTAATGGTTGATAAGCTCATGTTTATAAAAACATACAGAAAAAAAAAATGAGTCATAGTTGTAAGCATTTTAGACCTAGTAAGATGGTACTGTTGTTGCAGCAATGTCTTTCAACAGAAAAACAGATGAGAGGGACATGGAAGTATATAAAAATGCTGTTGAACTTAACCCACTACAACCTCAGCATGGTAAGGAGACCTGGCAAATGTAATGCCCTAACTATGTAAGTAGGACAAGTGAACAACCAACACCAAAAAGTCCTGTTTCACTGCAGGAAACCTTAAGTCTCCACTAGCTTCTATAGTGATCACCAGTACCCAGTACTTAGCCAAATTCTTAGTCAAACAGCAATCCTATACATTTGCCTAGGAAACAATAAGTGACTTATTTGGGAAAGTACTCATTGCTAGTGAATCTGTAAAATGAGGGATTTAATATACTAACTTTTTAGAGACTTAACGGAAATGGATAAATAGTTCTAATAGTGGTATGCTTGAGGCAGTTTGAGCTACTGGCAGACTTGCATTTCACTTCAAAGAAATGCTTTAACAGGTAAAAATACAAAGTCTGTGGGCTTAAGTAAATTATATTCATCAAACAGTTGGAAGCCTGTTAAGTTGATTAATAATAGGTACTGCTGGCTGGTCTAATTTAAAACAAATATGAAGGAATTACAAGACTGGAACACATTTTCCTGTCACTTTCATGGAGGTATCAATTTATGCTTTAAATTTAAAGGCTACTTCAGAGGTGAAACAGCTCCAAAAGATGTATCAAGCACACAAGATTAACTGCTGTGTCAGGATAAGCACACTCTGTAGTTACTACAGTAAAATGTATTAAATGCCACTTGCACGTAAGGGAAGCTTTGACTATTACTCAGTTGTGGGGTTGCTATCTGGAAATGTATAAAAAGTATGCTCCTCTCTTTGAACAAACTCAAGGTGGTTCTTGTGATGAATGTGGCTGGACTCTAAGGCCAATGAGTGAGACAATTACTGAAAGAAAAGCTACGGTTCTGCCATGCCTCCCCCCCCCCCCAAAAAAAAAAGAAGTCTGTTTATTTTTGCAGATTTAATAAAAATGTAGATGCTTATACTGCACTAGGACCAGCAGATGTCAGTGTAACTCAAAGCATTACTTCAGATTTTAGTGCTATAAGCTTCATGACACTTACCAGAAAAAAAAATCCACTCTAAACAAACAGCAAGATTATACAGCTTTACCTACTGGAGTACCTACTAAGGCTTACTAAGTCTTCAGAAATCAATAGTTAAAGGTATTCTTGAATAAATGGAAGATACACATGTTTATTAAGTCACAAGTCTACCACAAGAATACAGAATTTATCCAAAACTCAACAAAAATACCAGAAAATACTACTTAGATTTCAATTAGAAAGTGTTCTACATAAAACATGTTATACTGTAAAATTTTCATGTTATGCAGATAGATAATGCATCAACCAAACAAAATTTAAACTCAAACGTTTGGGTGTTTTTTGCAGCTGTCTGGGTATTCTTAGTTTGGGAACAGACACTTGAATGCATTTCAGCTGCATGTAAAACTTTACCTTAAAAACAAGTACAAAGTAAGAGAGGAGAGGGCTATTGAAGTACCAGTTAGTCCAGTCTAAATAGAGACTGACAACAAATACAGAAAAATTATTTCAATTGTGTTAGAAACCAACAAATCGGTACCATGGTTAAATACTTCAAACTGTCAAGGCATTGAAAATATGTTAACTTAAACATTTCAACAATGAGGCTTGAATTATAGGGACAGCTTTATCTCAAATCCCTGTGATTTGGAGGGGATCTGAATGCCTAAATGCCTTTGAATCCATTTAAGTGAATGGTACTGAATTTATCAGCTATAGCTGGGATAGACTCATAGACACTATAGAGAAGCATTCACTATTAATACTGAAGAGACTTCTAATAATACTGCATGTAAATTGATTGAGAACTTTTATAGTGTTTCACACAGAACAGGTTTGAGACCATGAGATTCTGAACTAGAGAATGAAAAATGAGCAGTATGTGAGAGATGGTGCATTCTACAAAACAGTGTATGAGACAAGTAATGGGCTTAGGATGTACCACATGAAAATGTAGCCCCTTATACCTACATATAGTGAAAAGACTGTTTGATGAGAGATTACCTGGATGACTAACAAGACTGAGTACAAGGTAGAATGAACCGTAAAAAGACAGTAGTACAATTATCTCCATAATCATACTGAAAATAAATGTGGAAGTGACCATATTAATCACATGAATTGCGATAAATTCCAATGGCTTTCACTAAACCACTGACAAATGTGCTGGGTTTAATCAAAGCATGGAATATATACTCAGGATAATTAATGTGCGTATACTCTAACCAGCATGCTTATTTTTAATTATTTCTCCTCCTTCTATCTCGATTTGCTCATACAGCCACTTGCGGTCACAGCGACATTCAGCTCCACACTTGTTGGAGCCGCACTTGGGGCAAGCATAGAAACATCCGAGGCAGTCTTCATCCAGGCAATCACAGAGGTCCATCCCACTGTAAAGCAGTAGTCCCTGGCTGTCATACACTTTACTCTTGGCTGGTAAAACTTGCCTGTATAATGAAAAACAATGGTTATTTCTACGTATTTTGATGCCAAGCTACTAGCAGTTGTGGACAAATTTTGCTTTCTTCAGGTATTCATTTGAACACTGTTAATTTAAAAGATGTGTTACTGTATTTGACAGCATTTCTCAGTCCTTACTGTATCGCCACTATACTGCTTTGGAAATAATTTCAAGAATGGGAAGGCTTTATTTCTTCAATAGCACACTTATTAAGGCACTTCTGAATATTCTTATTTATATGATGCAAACTTTAAATTATCCTCCATATTGTGAAATGCTCCCTTAATTTACTTTTCCTTTGTAATGTGTAGCTGTAATTCAGAGGTGGTCAAGCTGAATCATTCAGGGTGCAAATATCCTGATTTAAAAGTATTTTTATGTTTTATCATTACTCATCTCTCTAACAGTTCTGTAAAACTCCAGAATCTCAGAAAAACTCTGTTCAGAAGAGACCTCTGGAAGTCACCTCCTCTGACCCTCTTTTCAAAGCCAGGTCAACTCAAATTAAGCTACTCAGGGATACATCTAGTTGAGTTCCGAACAGCTCTAATGTCAGAGATGCCACAGTACTTCTGATCCAGCACTTAACCACACACATAGAAAAGGTTTTCATAACATCTGGATGCAACTTCTTTCCAACTGAGTAGAGGAAGCAAATGGAGGGGGAAAAGGATGTGTAGTTTTTAAGCAGCACATCTAGTGCCTGCTTTTGTCTTGTAAGGTTAAATTTGGACAGAGAGCAGGGGAAAAGCATGAATGAGATCTTTCTTGCATGTTTCAACAAACATTGTATGACTAGTTAAACTGGGACTTTCACCATTCTCTATCAGGACAAGACTGAACTGGTTCAAACTTTCTAGTGGAAAATGACAGACAAAATTCAGCTGCATATACCTTTCCATTGTAGAAAGCACGAAAATCAGTGACATTAAAAGGCTGCTATTTGTTATCTAGTGTTGTCCAACTTGGACACTTTTTTTTGTGGGGGAAAGTATGGTCCTACCTTGTACCTTTTTGTTTCCAAAGTGTAACTACTTGGTTTTATTGGAAGATGACAACACCTATATTTTACATGTAGTCTACTTGATCTTACTCTGTACAAATTCAGTCTATTATTAGAAATTTAGTTTATGTATAAATTAATCACTTCATCTATGATTTGTGTAGTATTATCACACCTTACCAAATACTTGTTTATATTCTAATTGCCTGAAATACGGATTGTGTGTAATACCTGATCTTCCATTTTGCTTATCTCAGTAATGAGAGTGAACTTTAACATCCTCAAAACCAAAAAAGCTATCTGTAAAGGTGCAAACATCTACATAGAGAATGTTACAGTGTTACAGGAACACTAATCATCAAGGCTATTTTATTTTGAAATGAAAGTTAAAGACAGGGTAAGTATAGGAAACAGCTCACCTGTCTGAATTAAATGCTGCATTTTTTGTTTGCAGCCTCCTTTTTTCCCTCTTGCTGGTCTCAGGAGTGAATTCAGTCTGTCGGCCTGGATTAGCAAACTGTAGAGACTTCAAAGCCTTAGCTGTACGACCCTGAACAAAGATAGAAAGTTCCATTTATTTACAAATACAAACCTAAATCTGTAAGAAAATGTTCATTCAAGCCAGGATATTGTAATAATTTGGGTAAATTGTTGACTGCAACTCTAAGCACTGGATTTCCCTGGAGAAACTTCAGTCTTAAAATTCTTGCAGTCCAAAACACAACAATACAAGCTTTACAGTAGCAGTTTTAATCAATGTTTTCAGATTTCACTCCATCAGTGTCACACTGACAAGCAACTGAAAAATATAGCTGGGCAACAGCCCCTGGGCTGAAAGGGACAACAGCTCTTGGAATGCAATTCTGCTTGCTACAGGGCACATACGGATGAGCTCTTGCCTATTTGGTTGCCCACACTTCTACTGATTGCCTGCATACAGCTGGAACACTGCATTCAACAATGTACAAGCTGTATTCCAAACTTGGCACTTAAAGCATTATCTTCCCACTCCCCGCAGTCCATTACTGCTCCTGAACAAACAACATGGCCTTCACACCTCAGACACCATAATTAGTACACTTAATTTGCCTCAATGCAGAGCCACTTGGTAATGAACTGCCTGAGACAGTGGATACTTCTATTTTCAAACTGAAGTTACTAAATCCAAAGCTCATCTCAAATCCTTTAGAAGAAACCTTTGAAGTGCTCAGTTTTAAGCACATAAGCTTGTTTGCAAGGTTTCAGTAACAGCTTAAAATATGATCAGCAGTCTGGTATTTACATAAACTTATGAGTTGTAAGCCACCATAGTAGACACAATCACTCGCATCTAAAAGACCATAGTAGTTAACTAGGGAAGTGGAATTTTTAAGGTACTCCAAGTAAAGGCTGGAGTATAGTGAACTCCCATACAACCAGCAGACTTCCAAATTTCTATTAAAGAGCTTTATTTCTTTAGCTAGGGCTTGTATGAAGCAAAGTTCAAACAGCCTGCAGAACCTAAGAGGGACTGGGAAAACTGATCCTTATACATACGTCTGAATCAAGTTTTCGTCTCTGGCGATCTTCAGATTCAACATCCACGCTTCCATTTATTATCTGCATGCATTTGGGACAAAGCTTCCAACCAGGTACAAACTGCCTTCCAAACTTGGCACTTAGAAAAGTTGCATCATCCAAGTCAATTGCTCGCAAGTTTTTCTTCGATAGTTTTCTGTGTATATTGAAAGGATCGCAACATGACTTCTGCAAGTCTTCAAATCTTTCAATGTAAATTTTTGCATGGTGGAGGCAGATTGTATTGTTGTCTGAAAGGGTTATTCCAGTTCTAAGCTGAAGTAACAGTAGATCCGATGAAGACAGATCTTGCTTAGATTTGAAACCAGTGGTTCGGGCGTAATAGAGCTTATGGCATTCATTGACAGTTTGAAGCTGAACTCCAACTGAACAAGGATCCATCTTATTTTTTCAGAACAACTTAATTTGCTTATTTTAAAGTGAATCCTTTGAAGTCTTTAGTATTTTCTATGAAGAGCACCCTAAAAAAAGCATTAAGAATCAATGAGATTTGTGCTGCAAACATTTACCTGCAAGCTCGACAGAGTAGGTCTAAGTAATCTAAAAGACATGTAAAGAACTTATAACCTTCTACTCTAGAGAAGACTAAGAATACACTACCTTTAATTCTGGAATTAAACCACACATCTTATTCTTTTTGGAGGCTTTTGTGGTTCCCCCCCCCCCCCCCCCCCACTATATGCATCAATTCAAAATGTTTAGTAGCATTACTTTCTCAAAAGCAATCTGGGAGCCAGACAGGAAGTGGATCAACTCTTCAGACAGCTGCCTGCTCTGGTCATTAGTTTCCTGGGGATCATCCTCTCTCAGCACAAACCTTGCTTGTCAAGACCAGTTGCAAAGGTGGTCCACAGGAAGAGACTGCTGATGGCTAAACAATTCACCCAGCCTGTTTCCAATTAGTTTCTAAGAAAAAAAAGTGCTGAAGTAAGCTGCACAGGCTGCCTTATGTCAGTTAGTAATTCATTTGCAGAATCAACCTGAGCCTTTTCAATAAGCAGCCTGGGTATACACAGAAGCTGGTGGTTCCAGATGCCTTCAGTTGTTATGGTCATGTGGCTTTTGCAGTGTCCTCTGAGTGCCACGCTGTTGGATGTAAATATTGGGCAGTTATTTAAACACTAATTCCATTACCAAATACAAAGCTAGCTACGTGCAGAGCGGTCTCACACCATGCTAAAGTTTGCTGCAAATCCAGTGCTGGCCCTGACACATCAGAGCTTGAGGTCATTTTGCCTTATTTTCTACTGCACCATAAAGGACAAATTTCTAACAAAAGAAAGAAACTACAATGAATACAGCCTAACTGTAATGTTAATGTTCATCTACACACTATGCAAAACTAGAATTCAGGCAAAAAGCTGTGTACTGTTCTGGCTGAGATAAGAGTTAAATTTCTTCACAGCAGCTGGTACAAGGTGATGTCCTGGATTTGCACTGCAAATGGTGTTGATAACACCCTCATGATTTAGCCAATCTTCAGCAATGCTTCTACACTGCTAAAGCCTACTCTACTCCTCATGCCCCACCCCACCTCCCCCTTATATAAGTGCAAGGAGCTGGGAGGGGACACAGGCAGGACAGCTTACTCCCTATGACCCAAAGGATATCCCAGGCCATATGGCATCACACTCATCAATAAAACTGAGGGATGAGGTTGGGAGCACGGCCCTCAGGGAATGGCTGGGGGTTGGTTGGTGTTGAGCAATTGTTTTCACTTGTATTGCTGCTGTTTCTTGAGACTTATTTTCCTTCTTTTTTCGTTTTGCCTATTTATGTACTTTTACTACAGAACTGACTTGGAATAATACTTTTTTAAAATCTCTTTTGAAAGACCATGTGTCCAACTTTACCATTGTAGTGAAGCAGCTATACTCAAAACCAACCTTTTTTTTTTTTCCTTAGGCTCATAAATTTTGTTTTTCCAACCTAGTAACTGGAGCTGTGTATGATCAAAGCTCACTGCAGCAGAGTTAACATCTGATCAGCAATTTAGCTAAGACCAAATTATTCAAAGTTATCTGTTAAAGGCAAAGCACCAAACTGGATGCTCTTGGCAAATTCCCACTGTGGAAGGTAGGACTTGTGTGTGTGTATGAGGAATCACGCTAGGTCAGTATGAAAGTGACAATGTGAATTTTCAGAATACTATGTGTATTAGAAGCCAGAGCTCTTGGGTGTTGCTCTATTTAAAAACAAACTAACGAAAGGCCCCTAACAATCTGTCTGTTGTAAAACAAAATCGCTACAGTTTTGGCAGTTGACTACCCTACCTGAAATACCACTACCAGAAACACAGGCAAAGCACATCAAGTCTATCACCACAGTTTGTCCAAATGACAGTGTGCTGGTAACAGAGGTTATCCCATCCACTTGTTTTGTAAGTAGTATTGGAAAAAGCTTCGGGTTGCCTGTCTGTGGCTAGGATAGAGTTAATTTTCTTCTCCTGGAGGGACGGTGAGGAAAATCAAAAGAATGTAGCTCCCATGGGTCAAGATAAGAACAGTCCAGTAACTACGTTTTAACACAAAACCACTACTGCTACTACCAATAATAATAATGATAAGGGAAGTAACAAGGGAAGAGAATACCACCGCTTCACCACGCACTGACCGATACATAGCCCAACTCAGAAAGTCCTTGGTTGGAGTAAACATTACTTTAGCAACAACTAAAACAATCGGTGTTATCAGCATGGTTCCCTGGCTGAAAGTCAAAACACGGCACTGCACCAGCTACTAAGGAGAAAAATGACTGCTACTGCTGAACCCAGGGCAAAAACCCTGATCAAAGACTTTTCAGTCTCTCATGCTCTGCCAGTGATGAGGGGCACAGCAAGTTGGGATGAAGCCGTGACACGACACCTGTCCCAAACTTGGCAAAGGAGTATTCTATACCACAGCACATCATGCCCAGTATGGAAACTGGGGAAGAGTTACCAGGAAGTAACTGGGCATCAACAGGCAGGTAGCGAGCAATTGCACTGTGCATCACTTGTGTTTATTGAGTTTTTTTCCTTTCCCCTTTTAGCTTTATATTCTCTCCCCTTGTTATTTCCCTGCCGAAGAGGCCCCACCCTTAAGTACGGTACGGCAGCTGCTCCTCCGAGCGGTGACAGCCCCTGACCGGCACAGTAGCACAGTTCGAGCCGCACTGCAGCGGGAAGGCGCCTACTCGCTGCCCTTGCCGGGGACCGCTGGCCCCGGGACCCGCCTGGGCAACCGCAGGACTGGGGCCGAGAGGAGCCGGCCACGCCTGAAGCGCTCTCTGCAGCCTAGGGGCAGCCCAGGCCCACGGGCGGCTCCTTCCGGACGAGGCCCAGACACTCCAAGGGGCCCGGCCCGGTACCTCATCGACGGTGGACCCTGCTCTCCCCCGGCGCGGTCCATGGCCTCGGCCCAGTCTGTGGCTTCGGCTCGCGACCTCGGCCCGGCCCGCAGCCTCGGCCCGCCCCTCCCTCTGCCCCGGTACCTGGCCGCGGGCCGGTAAGCCGGCACCCGCCTCCCACGTTGCCGAAGCGGGCACGACAAGGCCCACGCACGCCCCGCGACACGGCGGAGCGGATGACACGAGCAGCGCTTCCGAAGAGACGGGAACGGAGAACAGCGGACACTGCGGCGCGGTCACGAGGAAGTCACGGGGGAGCGACGTAACAGTTACGTCAGAAGGTAGGGGAGCTCCTCCCACCGGAATGTTTCATTATTTACTCACTTTAAGGGGGGTTGACGGTTAATAATTTGTGTAATTTCCTTTTCTTTTCGTTATTTCCTTTTCTTGTCAGTAATTTCTGTGTTTATGGAATTTATATTGCTTTCTTTTCCTTTCATTTGCAGTTTATTCATACTGTATTCGTACAGCCACTTGTCGGTGCTGTACTGTAATGAATGGAAGTCTCTGTGGCTCTTGCTCCAAATGCTAGACATGCATTTGCTTGCTTTCGATGGATTTTGAAATATTAGGAAGTCCTTGGAAAAGTCCTTCAATCAAAAGTCCTTAGCTTTTCATAGGAGTGTCCTATTGAAAATGTTATGTCACACATGCAAGTGCAGTTT
>JASSUY010021088.1:0-15889 GCA_032466535.1 Forpus xanthops | reverse complement strand
GTGGGAGGTGTCCCTGCCCATGGCAGGGGGATTGGAACTAGATGATCTTGAGGTCCTTTCCAACCCTAACTATTCTAAGACTCTATGATCATTAATTTGTCCTTTGGCTACCAAAAAAGCACAAATAATTAATTAATACATTAAGAGTTCACACATCAGTAGTGAGAAATTCAGCAATACTGCTCTTTAATTTTAAGGAACTGAAAAAAATATGTTTTAAAATCCATTTTGAGACAGTTCAGTTTTTCAGTGCTTGACTATAAGGGAAAGCCTGTCCTCAGGATCTCATTGTCCGCTGATTGTCCTTCATGGACAACTCAGCACAGGTGATGCCTGCAGACTTAGGTTTAGAGTGCTACATAAATCAACAAAGGTTCAGCCATTCACCAGTCAAGCCAAGATCATAATTTTTTCAAAACTCATGAAATGGAAAGGTGAAATCTTAACTACAAGGTTGGTGTGGTTCCTGATGAGCAAATCTGATGCAAAGATGACACTGAAATCAGAAACATAAAGACCTATTGTAAATACATCGCACCATAAACGAGGTGGGAGAAGTCAGCTGGTGATGTGAGACAGAATAGTTTTAATTTTATCTAAACTTTAACTATTAATTGCCAGTCTTTTTTCCACTCACCAGTGCCATCATTACACTTATTTTATCATTGCTTTGTTAACTTAAATGAGTATGAATATTTAAAAAAAAAGAATACAAACAAACAAACTACAGGAATTATACTATTCCTTGCCAAGCAATTTTTATTTAAATTATTGCAACCCTTTGTACAGAAAGTACTGCTGAAATTCAGTTGCCTATATATGGGTTTATAAGTATATTTTATGACTTTCAGAATGTTAAATATTGGCTTATGACATTGCCTTCAGGAGATTTTTTTCTTTTGGTACTTCTAAGGAGTCTGGGGAAGAAAAGCAAAAGAGAAAAGAAGATCTTTCTAGATTACCCAAGTGCATCAGAAATCTTTTCTGGGAATTGACTTATAAAAAGCAAAAGATTGTAAGAAGTAGATAGACTTTAAATGTTTGGGAAAATTACCATATGCTGAATAGTTACTTAATTTTGTTATGCTCTCAGAAAAAAAAAAAAAAAGAAGAGCCATTTATAATATAACTGATCTGATAAATATTGATGAAATATTTAAATCCACTATTCTATTTCTTTCAAGAAGTATAATGGAGATTCAGCATAAGATATAGTTTTGATATTGAAGCCAGGTTTTAGCAATCAAATTGCATACTAGCTGGGAAATGAAGCAACATGCTATAATTGGATTAAGACTGAAATTATTTTTAACCAATATTTTAATTATTCTTTTAGCAATTTTTTTTTCATATTTAAAAAGACAGATAAGTTACTTTAGATTACTTTTCCTGTAAGAGTTAATAACATTTTTATTTCCTTTCATAAAATATACAGAAGAGAACACTTGTCAGTACTTTCAAACTTCAGTTCTTGGAGGTAGTATGTATTTAATTTTATACTATATACTTGAGTTTATATATACTTCCTATATAAAGGTTTGCATAAATAACTTAGGTAAGTGTATTTTAATTGATATTGATGCAAATTTTAATAATTTTTGGAGGCTTTACAACTGTTAAGTAATAGATTTCATTAAGCAGAATGACAAAAGTTTGGCCTTTTAGTAGGAGGCAATATTAACAATGGTCACTATTAAAGTACCATATTTATATTGTTCTTTACTCACATTGTGGCAGTATATAACACTCCAGAAACCTTAGAATTTTCAAAAAGCTGCCATTTATACTACCAATTTACTAATCTATTTACACACCTAAGATTTTGCTGAAAATTTGTGAAGTGTTAAAAATGTTTAGTGATTGCACATCTTTCCCTTTTATTAAACTAACTTTAATTAGCTTATTTAAAAAAATAATAATAAAAAAACCCTGGACAATGTGATGATTTTGCATTTAGCAAAGAAGTTATGATATAATGGCTAATTCAGAAGCTACAGACGCTGTTGACAGATGGTGGAGATAGATAAGTACTTAGCACTTAGTTCTCTAAGAAGACAGATGCTTAAGGCAGATTGAATGACTCACCTTCCAAAAGTGCCACTGTGTCTTTATTGTTTAGAGAGAGAACCCAGTGGTGTAGACACTCGATACACAATATTATATGAGAAAAGGTTCTCGCAACCATATTGATAAAGGACTTTGCCAGAATTTGACTGCAGCTGATGGTTCTGCATATAGATACGTGTAAGCAGTATAGATATTTCCATGGAGTAATATCTATATTTATGTAAGAAATGTATTGAATTCAGATCTTGTATAAAATGCTAATCAGTTTTTACCTTTTTTCTATTCTCACCTCTTTCTCATCTGCTTCTCTCTCCATCCTACACCAAGTCAATGAATTAAATCAACTACAAGCTCAATTACAAGACTCATTGCCCATATTCTTTCCAGCTGTAGAGGTCTTCAATCTACTGACTTGCTAACAGCTTTCAGAGAAAGCAGCAGACTTTTTTTTTCTAAAATTAAAAAAATAAAAAATTCTCCCCTTCAAAGCCCTGTCAAATTTCTCTGTGCAGGTGAGCTTCGAGCACCTTTTGAAACAATCTTTAAAAGGGATCAATCTAATATACTTCCCTAAACTATTATCCAGAAAATGGAAGAAAGGAATTTCCCTGAGGAAGTTTGATATTATTTTCATTCTTCATTATTTTTGTCACTAAAGAATTGCTGAGTGTCCGGATAACAGTTAGGAGCAGACCTAGGCAAAAGACCAGTCTCTGAAGATGCTTCTTCCAAGAAGTTCTGAATATAATTTCAGACAGAGAAATCAGAGTAAACTGCAGCTTTCATTAAACAAGGACACACCTACTTTGCAATTTATGTAGTTGCAATCAGTTCACAGTTGGCAAACTAGTGGATATACTAATGTAAATAAAAGAAAATGCAACAACATAAGACAAGTTCACTCCATCCCACAGATACCATCTAGGGATTTCATTATAGGATGTAAGTGCTCAATCGCACTTTAAGAGGAATTATTTTAACTAGGTTTTGTATTAGCTAAAATGCACAGGAAAAACTTCTGTACCTTTGCTTGATTTTATTTTCCCTATGTATGTTCACAAGTTACTAGATGTTACTGGTGAGAGCAATCAGGATGTAAGAGCAATGAAAAGACTTGCAGTTATGCAAGTGGTGCTCACTGTGCTGGTATCATAGATTCCCGGGTGGTTCTCTCTTATAGCAAAAGTTGCATGAAGAGTTACTTTGTAAGAAGTCTCATGAAGGACACTTTTTTTCATTGAGATTTTAATTTTATTACTGACTGGAGAGTAGCAACAGAAAGTAGGAGTTTGTAGGACAAGTAAAAGAGCAACAGCATCTTTAAAGGCTGCTGCTTTGATCTGTGTATAATAAGAGTATGACTGCAAAGCCATTACAGTCTAGTGGTTGATCAGGTGCTCTCTGTCACGATTATGATTATCCTGAGAAGTACCCTTATTTTTTCTTGCATGCGTACATGTTCAGAAGAACAGTAATACGCTTGTATCCCTAATAATAACTGCCTACACTAACTCAAATTATAAGTCTCAAAGCAAGATGAATAATTCTCATGTAGCTGAACTAAACCTCAAAATTTTAAAGTTTCTCCATAGAAGGAGATTAGTCATGTTTTTGTAGGCAGAGAAAACAACATAGAAAAGACATTTATAGCAACAAAATGGACATTAGACTTCAAGATTGCTCTTGTAAGAGTCAACATTAGTATTTAGGACTGTCAGTGTGAAGCCCTACTGTCTCTGTAGAATGGTTACATTGCCTGAAGATCCCCCAACATAATAAAAAAAAAAAGAAACTGAAAATAAATTATGCAATATGTCCAAAAAAAATCAGCAATAGTAAGAGGTTTTCTTAAGTTAAGAAGGCACTGTTTATGATGATTTGACCATGGATGTGAAATGCCATTTCTGAAGACTGTGTAAGCCACAGCATGCCAAACATAGAAACACAGGGCAATGTTGGCAGCAGAACACCCAGTGTCTTAAACTAAATTTCAGGAAATCCAAGTTTTTACAAACTAATCATAGCTCATACCTCCTGACACTACAGATTTACTGTTCATGTACTGAATATTTAAATAGAACAGTTAAAAAAAGAATATATCAGTATTTCTTATCCTTCCAAATCCTAGTTTTCATCTAGATTCATACACAGAAAACAAACACACAAACACAGAACAACAGTTTTTAATAAGAATAAACAGAATAATATGTAAGCAGTCACACAAAACTATGATGTTAGTCTGTCACAGGACCTGTTGATATAAATAATTGTCACTTAGTTGTGTAAGCTTGGCCTATTTATTTCTTTCTTTAACATTTTTTATTTTTAAAACTTGCATATAAAATTCAATACTTACAAAAAATAAAGACTGGTTTTCCTCTTTCTTTTTTTTATCCTTAGTAATTTTCAGCCTACTTACTTTTTCCTAACATGCTGTCCCATCTTGCTTTGAAGAACAATAGCCTTTTCTTAAAGACTTTATTATGATGACCGAAGAGACTGAACACTTCAAAGGATAACAGCAGACAATGTACTTTTACTCATATCTTCACTCCAAAGCAACTATTGCTTCTTCTTTGTTTCCTCACTTGTGCTTTCCATCATCTACTCAACAAAAAAAATCATGAAAGAGTCTTGCAGCTCACTGTTCTAAGCTTTCCCTTCCTCTCTGTTTCAGTGGTTGGATTCCAAGACTCCAAGGATCAACTCTGATAAGTCACAGCACCCCATCCTTGATTTATGTGGCTAAGAAAGAGTAGTAATTAAGAAATAAGAAAGGCAAAATTACAGAGCTGGGGTTGTTAGGATAAAATTCTTTTGCTCAGGAGGATTCAGGAGGTAAAATACCAGCACAGAAGGGTACAAAATGCTAAAGCAAGGAAGGGTAGTCAGACTAGCAAACCATCCTTCAGTCAAGTCACCTATTTCAACAGGGATAGATGATGACATCAGCTGAGCAGCACAGAGGATATTATCCAGAGGACTGCAAAAGCTGATCTATCTCCTGTCAGGCTAACAAAGACTGTCTGGATGCCTTAGCAGGGTGATAAGTGCATTAATCCTATGCCTAAGAGCTCCCTAAACAAACACTGAAAAACATTTTTTGAATAGGAATGCAAGTATGTGATTTTCCATTTTTCACATTTGTTTTTTTTTACTGAACCCAGGACACCCCCAAGTTTTCAAACTGTTAAAAAAAAAAAATATGCAACAGCTGCCAGTGAGTGCAGCAGATTATGCACAATTATCCAACTATGAATATTGCACCTCTGAAATGAAATTTAATGAATCTAAAAAAAAAAAAAAAATACAGACTTTATTAGAAATTACAAAACCAGAAAAATAACTCATTAATATGCTTAGAAATTTGCTGGTTCTTCTAAGTCTTTTCTATGACATTCTTTTTAGGATCATTTACTTTACTGATCTACCGCAGCCTTTCATTTAACTAGATAGTCTTCCTCCTGCAATTGTTAGGTTTTTCTGTCACATCTTTTTTTTTAATTGATTTTTAGGCACATAGGTAGCTTTACAGCCTGCCAGAAGTGTCTAACAGTCATACACAGACTGGACCTACTCTTGAAGCCACATTTATTGCAGATTCAACCTTCAAAACCTGAAAGCCTTCAGCTGTTCCTATGGTAACCAGTTGGATCATTGCATCACAGCACATTCTTTAAAGAAAAAGGTTTTTAAACAGGGACTCTATACCCATTTAAAGACCAAATACATGCCACATGATTTCACTCTAGGATGGGTTAGACAGAGCCTTGGGGCAACATGGTCTAAAGTGAGGCATCCCTGTCCATGGCAGAGGGCTTTGAACTAGATGATCTTGAGGTCCTTTCCAACCCTAACCATTCTATAATTCTATGATTCTATGATAAATACTGAAATAGACTACTATCACAAATAGTAGACAAGTAGTCTCCTCTGTCACTTTCCTCTGTTTTGCCTTTTCGGTTTGGGTCTTTTTTCCCTTTGGAGTTGCGTGATTTGACCAAGCAGACATGTATGAGAATTTAAGGTCCACATGTGATACAGCAGGGTATCTGCAGGATACCTAGTATTATAACTTTAAAGAATGACTTCGAGATGGAGTTATTGCCTGTTTTTTTATTATTTTTATTTTAAGAATTACTTGAATATATAAATGTCAACTCTCTTGAGAGCTGGGAGCTCTTCAATAGGGACAGTTGATTGCTTTGTGCTCTCTAAAAAAGCAATAGACTGAAGCTTTGTGATCCTTTGTGGTGGGTTGATCTTGGCTACTTGCCCATCAAGCTACTCCATCATCACCACTCCCCCTCAACAGAGCAGAGTGAGAAAATATGTAAAAAGTTTGTGGGTTGAAGTAAGGACAGGGAGATCACTCAGCAATTACTGACACATGCAAAATAGACTCAGCTTGAGGAAATGAATTTAATTTATTGCCATTTAAATCAGAGCAGGATAATGAGAAATAATGTCTACGAACACTTTCTCCCCTACCCCTCCCTTCTTTTCAGGCTTAACTTCACCTCCGACTTCTCCCTCCACAGGAGCAGTGCAAGGGGATAGGAGGTGGGGATGTGGTCAGTTCATTACAGGTTGGCTCGGCCACTTCTCCACCATGCTCTTTCCCTGCTCCAGTGTGGGATTCCCCTGGAGGAGACAGTCATTAACAATCTTATCCAATGTGAGTCCTTCCAACAGTCTGTAATTCTCTCCGAACTGCTACAGCTTGGGTTCCTTCCATGGAGTGCAGTCCTTAAGGAAAGGACTGCTCCAGTGTGGGTCCCCTGCATGGCCACAGGTCCTGACCGCAAAACTGCTCCAGCCCAGTCTTTCCAGGGTGTCACAGCCTCCTTTGAGGGTCATCCACCCCAGTGCATGGGGTCCTCCACAGGCTGCAGGTGTATATCTGCTTCTATATGGGAGCAGATATGAACCTCTATGGGCTGCAGGGGCACAGCCTGCCTCACCATGGTCTGTGCCATGGGCTGTAGGGGAATCTCTGTTATGACACCTGGAGCACCTTCTCCCCTGTTTCTGTACTGACCTTGGTGTCTACAGTGTCATTTCTCTCACTATTCTCACTCTTCTTTTAGTTGCTGTTATGCAGCACTTTTCACCCTTTCTTAAATACTTTATCCCAGAGGCACTACCACTACTGCTGTTGTACTTATCTTTGGCCAGAAGCAGGTCTGTCTTGGAGACAGCTGGCATTGACTGTGTTGGACATGGGGAAGCTTCTAGCAGCTTCTCACAGAAGCCACCCCTGTAGCCCCTCTGCTATCAAAGTCTTGCCACGTAATACTAATACATCCATATTAACGCTGCTAATTTGGGATCAGTGCTGTCTGGCAATTTAATGGAGTTGATGACATCTACATCTTTTGTGGCGCTTGTTAGCATTTTAATTTTGCTCCTTCTGCCTTTGGACACTTTCTGCTCCTTGCTCTGAAACTTTATCTTTGCACAGAATAATTTGATCAATTGTGTGATCAGTGTGGACAAAAAAACAAAATAATAATTCATCACCTTCATGACAACAGAAGAAAATTATCTGCTCTTCTTGATACTCTGTAGCTTTCACTAATACTGTGACTGGAGAGATGGGATTTTTTTTTTTGTTTTCTTTCTTTATGCAGGAAATATCTGCTTTTAGGTTTGTACAGTACATGACACATGGTTTCTAAACCACATTATTAGGCAGATGTTTTTAGCTTTCTGTCAACTTTTAGAAGTATGTTAAAAATGGTAGCTGTGGTAATATTTCCCTAAATAATGTACAAATTGTTACACCACATGTTCACTGTTGTATCCTCCCAACTGGCAAATTTATGCTTACTTTAGTGCAAGAAATTAAACCCATAGCTACTCTGTCATGAAAAGAAAAAATGTAAGTGGGACATTTCATTACCATAAGAAAATATGTATATATATATATATATACATATTGCCTTTGTGTTCTCTAAAAATTAATACCACAATTATAGAAATCTCCAAAAGACTCATTATGTATCTGGCCTAGAATAGACAGGTTCTGTACAAAGCCAGGACACAAGGATAATAGGCAGTATGTTAAACCCCTCAGAACATGCGCATGCAGACAAGTATATTTAAAAAAAAAAAAAAAAAAAAGCCAACAAAAAAACCAAAACCAAATATTATGTTTTTAGGAATGGAGCTTATGCAGACATGGTCAGTATTTTAAAAACTAATGTATCTCTAAGTAGGTACTTGGGAATTCTAACACAGAGCAGATGACTGAAGTCTACCTGCAGTTACAGGGTGAAAGGACTTAAGTTTACCCTTCTAATAGATCTGGGACATGGTAACAGACTTCAGAGCAACAGCTTTAGGGATAAGCTATTTATCACCAGATAACAGTACAGTAACTAACTAAACCACAAATCAGTATTACAATTACCTGAGTTGTTTCAGTAGTACAATTATCCAGGTTGAAATGAGAAAAAATCCTGTAATTCACTAATGCTGGGCTAAAATTAATACTTAACATAGACAGACAGATATTCAAGGTTATAAGGCAGGCTAGCAGGAAGCACATAATGACTTCTTCTTTGGAAAAGGGATTTGGACATGTCCAAAGGCTCAGGGAATTCCATCTTCCCTGATCAGGTTGTCCTCTTTTTACTGGTGAATCACTTTATGGACTTGTGAACCCGTATCAACTGTGTTCTCTTTCTGTGCCTTCAGTGCCCTTGGTGTGCACAGTGCATGGAAATATCATATAAGGAAATACTAACCCCACATTCGTTTGTGTGCATAGTGCCCAGAAATATATTGTAAAGCAATGCTACCCCCCTCCCCCAGCTATGACTTTATTGGGATTGTATAGATGTAGAGACATATATGAATATATTGGTGTGTGAGAGAGGACATTCTCACCTATACGGTACAGTCTTAAATGGCCCATATTTATCGAGTAAACAGAACTTGCTAAATCACAGTGCAACAGCAAATCACAAGAATAAGTCAATTATAATGAACAGCATTTTCAAAGCTTGTTGCTTCTAGTGTACTGTGTTATGCACAACTTTGTTGCTCTGTTCTGGTAATACACTTGAGGATGAGTGTTCCTTTTAAGAAAGACCATTAATTACTCACTCAAAGAGTTTTCATACTGAGTGGCCTCATTAGCTGTACCTATGGCCATAAATTTCAGGGGAAATCCGAAGATGGGATCTGAAAAGCACACAGAGTTGCACTGGATGCTTCTTTCTAGTGAAATATCTTAATAAAGTCCTGGGGCAGGCAAGTGCAGTCAGCTCTGTTGGGGAAGATAATGCTGTCAGAGACATAATGTACCTACGCTCAGAAGATATTCAGCTCAGAATTAAGAAGAAATATGTAGATAACTTAAAATCAGAGTTTAAGAGTATCTGCCATGTGATCATTTGTACAGTTTCATTGGTCTTACTGCTTTCTCTGCAACATAGATTAGTGAAAGGAGCTGCTACATTAGTATCAAAATAGGGTGAGATAATAGAATCACTTGCCTGAGCCCCTCCTTTTCTAGTTTCTTAGAAGACAGGGGAAAAAAAGGAAAAATGTTGTGCTATACAGGAAAAAGTCTTGCACTTTATAAGCAGTGACCTTGTTGACAGCTTCAGCATTTCTGTAAGAAAATCTGTTTAATGATGTTATATATTTTTTTTTGTTTCATAATTACATTTTAGAACCTCTAAGCCTATGCTAATTCAATCTGCAAAAAGAAGACAAAAATAGGAAATTAAAAAGAGGGCCTTTTCCACCTATAATGAATATGACAACTGATAAAAGCAGACAGATATGAATATATAAAAAAAACAATAGCAAATATGCAGATTTCCTAATGGTATTTTTTTCTATACCTTAGATGGCAGAAAAGGGAGGATTAGGTAATATTCTTCTATTGTGAAAGTTCTTCAGGGCAAAATACAACCTACTGCATACCAGAGTGCACACAATATAAGCAAACCTTTTTATGACTTTCTATTGTTGTGAGTTTGTAATGGTCCAAGGCATTTTAATAATTAGTCTACAGGGAGCCTTAATAGACTAGGGCAACTCTTAATTAGCTTAATCCCCAGTACATGAGTTGACCATGAGACATCAAACCGCATTTTAGCTTGAAGGGTATATGAACTCAGAGGAAATCTCATTTTTTAACTACAGTGGTGCTGCATTCCTTCTTTCTAGTACAGTGTGGTTGCAGCTAAACACATTGTGTCATTCTGTCTTGTGATAACCAGACATATTTATTTTTCAGTAGCATTCATAATAACTGAAGATGCCAATAATAATTATAAAATTATAAATTATTAAATTATAAAATGCAAAAATTATCATAGGATGACATTAATATCTTGGTTTAAATAAATAATTAAGGAGTGATTCTACTTATTTTTTGCTATGTCTCTATTGTGCATTATTGATACTTAAAAGAGAACTGGACCTGTTTAAAATATGCAGAACCATGTCAATAATATTTTTAACATTTCTAACTGCAGTGGCTTTTAACTAGGAATGTTGTATACTATGATTTTGTACTGAGGAAAGATTTTAGTATATGTTTTGCTGCTAGCACATTTTATATTTATCAGGATCTCGTTTGTGCTTCATACTATATTTTCTTCTTACCAAGATTTTTGGTAACAGCAGAAGAGAAGATAAACTTCCTGAAGAGAACCATCCAGTGGCCTTTCTGTTTTTATTTCTATGTTACTATGCACATATTTAGCAATACTTTTGACAAAGTGTTGATTTAGGAGTATTTTCTTGAGGTACTGAAGGCTGTACAAAAATAGTGGTTATAACTACATTGTATAAAGGGTCACTGTGGGCAGCCTAGCACTGATCAAATTAAAAAATCATTATAATCACAAAGCACCCATGTGAAAGATAAACTATACTATAAGGTACATATGTTTCAGAACAAACATTATTAGTAGCAGAATATATTAAGTGCACTAGGGTGTTTTTTTTGGTTTTTTTTTTTTGGTTTTTTTTTTTGGTTTTTTTTTGGTTTTTTTTTTTTTTGTTTTTTGTTTTTTGTGTTTTGTTTTCTTTTGTTTTAATTCTTCACAGAGAGTTTCTTTGGCATTGGCATGATTAAAATTTGCTGCGAATTTCCAACCAAATGAATGAGACACGCATTTAAATGAAATGAGCTCATAGACAAATCATTGGGCAAAGTATATTAATCCAAATCTTGAGACTAAGGCACTCTTTAGCTCTTGGGAAAGAAGAAAAAAATTATTTTATTTATCTCTCTTTACTCCTTCTGTAAATTGCCTTTCTCAGTGCCTGAATGTTTTGGAGAACATGTCTTCCCTTAGAATGCATTCCATTAGTATCTTAGTCAACATCTCTAATTCTATAAATAAATTCAAAAATAGACATTTTCAGGAAACTAAACCTTCAACTGGACAATTTACATATCTCACTGTCAGCAAGGAATGCATGCCATTTTAACAATTCTACAGGATCTGAATGAATGACAGAAACAAGAACATAATTGTGTTTGTGATATATATTTATAAGTTGTATAGGAAATTATTTCCTGACAAGTGATTATTTTTTTTTTAACATTATGGGAAAAATTACCTATACTTATGTATATTGCATAGTGAACCATATTAAGTACTCAAAAGGAATACAATTAGCAAAAGTGTGCACACATTTTTTCCTGCTATTACCATAAAATTTATCTCATTAAAATGCTTCCTTATTATTTAGTAACGTGCATGTGCTCAAAAGCACTGCATTTTATAGTGAATCCAATTTCTTATATTATTAATCCCCTTATAAGAAATAAAATTCAATCTCTTCAAAAAATCTTGATATAGTCCCTTTAATTTCCATAACTATAAATCTTTTCTAAAAAACTAGTTTTAATTAGGTTCTGTCCTTGGCCATGTACAAGAGGAAGGAATCATCTTTCAATCCATCTATTGTCAGGCTTTACTGAATTAAAAAGTCCCATATGTTTAAGATGTTCAGACTTCTATTCTTTCAACTTAATAGGCATTGACACAAATTTCTAAGTAGTTTTAAAGTGTTTCTCTTTGATTTTTTTTAGAAGAAAACCTTTTTTTTTTTAAAAAAAAAAAAAACACAAAAAACTTTGTGGGCTGAAAGAACAATACTAGAAATAATTCCCAAGTAAATCCAAAGACAATACACAGGCATAAGCTGAATCAAATTCTCTAAACAAATATTGCCAAATTTAAATTAATTGAAACTTTCTGATTTTCCAACCTATTTTTTGATGGAGAATTCAGGGGCCAAAGAACAGACTGGCTTAATCCCCATCTTTAATTTGTTTTATATTTTACCATTCCCTGTTTTCTTGTATTCTCAGAAGATAATGAAGATTGGAAGATAACCTCGGAAGGGTGTCCAGTCAAGCATTAGGCTTAAAAGAGGGTCAGACCAAGTTGCTCAGCTCTTTACGCAGTCACTCTTATGACTGCACAACCTCTCTGGGCAGCCTGTTCTGCTACCTAATTGTCCCCATTCGGAAGAAGGTTCCCCTTTCTCACTAATGCTTTTGTGAGATTTTATGTTTGTTTTGTTGAGAGCAGCAAGTAGAAAAGGGACAGTGAGAGCATTATGTAATCTTTTTCATACAACATGGAAAGAAAAATAAAGATTTTTATGGTGAAATTTCAAGAAAGAGGTGTCTCAAGTGACCTGGAAATAAAACTATTAACTATTGTCTAAAATCTTGTTCATCTAAAGTCCTCTTTCCACAGTTAGTTTTATTCTTCTAGTGGAGAAACCAAAGACCACATGCTTTCTAAGCAATTAAAGCTCAGTGTGTCACCTAAATAAGTGTCCTTGGTTCAGCAGTCACAGTTTTTTTTTCTCCTTCTTAGTAGCTGGTGCAGCGCTGTGTTTTTGACTTTCGGCCTAGGAATAGCACTGATAACACCAAAGTTTTTAGTTGCTGCTCAGTCATATTTACCCTGACCAAGGACTTTCTGATTCTCATGTTCTGCCAGGGAGGAAAGGAAGCTGGGAGGAAGCAGAGATGGGACACCTGACCAAAACTAACCAAAGAGGCATTCATACCACAGTACGTCATGCCCACTGTATAAACTGGGGGCAGTTTCCTGGAAGGGTTAAATCACTGCTTGGTCAGGCTGGGTATCGAACGGTGGGTGGTGAGAGATGGTATTCTCTTCCCTTGTCATTTCCCTTATTATTATTATTATTGGTAGTATCAACAGTGGTCTTGCGTTTATACCTTTGTTACTGGGCTGCTCTTATCTCAACCCACGGGAGTTACATTCTTCTGATTCTCCTACCCATCCCTCCAGGAGCAGGGGGAACTAACGTGGGCAGAGTGAGAGACTGGCTGCATGGCTCTGAGTTACAGCTGGGCTTAAACTACAACATTAAGCAGCGGCACACCAGGGATTAAAATACTGGGTGATTGTTAGGCTTTTTTAATTCATGGAACTCCTACCAAGCTATTAAAATTAGATAAGCCATCTGTGAGCTAGAAAATGTAACATTATGTACTGCAGCTACAGCTTTTTTGAGGGTGGCAAGTTAAATGCAGCATGGTTGTCACCCTTCAAACAAAAAACAATAACCTTTCTCTCTCTGGTGTCAATGAGCCCCATGTAAATGCTGTGCTCACGTTCATGTCACTACCACAAAGATGTGTCTACAGTTAGATCTGAAAAGAAACAAATAATATCACAGGATTTCTTCATAAGTGAAGTGAAGAAGTGTCAGGTATGCAACATTTATTAAAAATTACTCAGAAGCTGACTGATTTCCCCAAGATTAATGCCTCTTATTTTACCTCCTCCTGACACATATTCAGCATTAAGAAACCTAGTAGAGCTATGCATTTTAATATCTAATGTTCCCTAGATGTCTAAAGCACCTCTTCTCTGCTTGTATAGCAAAAGCCGTTTAAGAAATCAGGGCTCTCACCCTCTTACCTAGTCTCAATATCAGAATGCAATGTTTATTTTTAAGAGGTTTCAAGTTAGCTTTGCAATCCTATTGCAGTGGAGGCTGACCCTATATGGGGCTCTATTGGAAAGAGTTCAGATAATCCATCAAGGAAGGAAGTATTCCTCTCTGTTGTGTTACCTGGGAGGCCATGTCTGGAGCACTGTGTTTTTGTTTTTTTTTTTTTTTTGACCTCTCAGTAAAAAAAGATATTGACATCATGGAAAGAGTCCTTCAGAAAGTCAGCAAGATGGTAAAAGGAGCTGGACTATGTAATGACCAAGAAGGTGCTAAGGGAGCTGGTTTAAGGAAAGAAAGTTAAGAGTGGATCTTATTGTTTTCTTTGGCTACCTAGTGAGAGGTTACAGAAAAGATAAACTCAGCTCCTTCACAAAAGTGCACTTAAAAAGGATACAGGGCAATATAAAACAGTTGCAGCAAAGGAAATTCTGGTTCAATATTAGGCGGAGAAAAAAAAAGGCACAATGAAAGTGATAAAACACTGAACCATTTTTCTCAGAGACATTAAGGAGTATCCCATCTTTTGAGATGTTCAGAATTCATCTGGCAAGAGCCTGAACAACCTGCTCTGACTTTGTGTTTGGCTCTGCTTTGGGGCCAAATGACTTCTCAGGCTTCCCCTCCATTTTCCTTTTTTTTTTAGCTGAGTTTTAGCCATGACTGACCCTTACTGGTCCGGTCTAGTAGGTTTGCACTGTGGCTGCTGAAAAGCTAAAAGGTTCACATAAGATCTATAAAACTATTGGTCTCACAAGCTTATCTGATCCAATGACTTGTGCTGGGGACCCTGGAACTGAAAATAGTACACTAGGTGAGGTCTCAGGAGAGTAGAGTAGAGGGGCAGAATCACTTCCTTCAATCTGCTGGTCACACTTCTTCTCATGCAACCAAGCACAGGGTTGGCTTTCTGAGCTGCATAAGCACTTTGCTGGATCATACCCAATTTTTGACTGCCCTCAATCCCTTCATTCCCCAGACTGTACTGAAACTGGGGACAGTCTCAACACACCTGCACACCCTTGTACTTGGTCTTGTTGAACTTAATGAGGTTCACATAGGCGTAAGCTTAGGTCCCTCCCTTCCATCTAAAGTATCAAGTGCACCACTCGACTTGGTGTCCTCCTCAAACCTGCTGAGAGTGCATTCAATTTGCCATGTACTTTTGTGCTAAGATTATTTGATTTTAGGTTTGTTTCAAGCTGACTTAGCACTAGAATATGTAAGAAGACATATATATTGCAGAGGATGAAGAATTCTTGTACTAGGAAATTAGTTTTAGGTGTTAATCTTTACTCTCTTTCTCCTGAACTTTTGTGTCAATGATATCCTCAGAAGTAATATCATATTAGTTATATGTGAATGATTAAAAATCCCAGCATATCAAAAGTATTAAGGACCATTTTAATTTGTTTGGTACTGATTAATAAAAGGGGCTCTGTATTTCTCCATGCTTTCCCTTGAAACCTACTCATTGCTTCTTGACTTTTTCATTGAATGTGTATTAAATACAACAGTGAAAAGTAATTTTGAGAGGTAAAACATTGCAATTTGCCCCCATCTAGATCCTTGACATGGGTTCAGCAGCGACAGTCATTTTTCTATTTCGTAGTAGCTGGTGCAGAACTGTGCTTTTGATTTTCAGCTTGAGAACAGCGCTGATAACACCAGTTTTTATAGTTACAGCTTAGAATGTTTAGGCTTACCAAGGACTTTCTGAGTCTCATGCTCTGCTAGGGAGGAGGGGAAGAAGGGAGGAGGCCAGGAGGAAGCAGAGACAGGACACCTGACCAAAACTGGCCAAAGAGGTATTCCATACCACAGCACGTCATGCCCAGGATGT
>JASSUY010021087.1:0-22079 GCA_032466535.1 Forpus xanthops | reverse complement strand
TTCCCATTTCCCCGGGACTGGGGAAGAAAGAGGGGGGAGTGCGCAGAACTGTTTGAGGGGCCTCAAACTACGACAATATGTCTAGGAGTCAAAACTGATTGATGTGTGCTGTGGAACATGGCACTTCCACAATACCGTCCATGGAAAAGTTCTTGTTTTAGTTTCCAGCTACCTCTATTAAGCAAGCTTCATGTTGGACAGTACTGAGAGAAAGGGAGGGAGGATAATTTTTCATTTTTGTTTGGGTTAGGGGCTTAAATTGCAAAAGAACTGCAACTGAGTAATGAATTACAGAAAGGTAAATAATCTGGATCTACTTCTGTGCTGCAGTAAACATATTCACCAGACAATTAAAAAATTGTTTATAATGTGCCTAATAGAGCTATTCTAGTTTATCAGTTAAATATGTATTCATAATTTTTTAAAAGGAATGTTATTTGCCCAAAAGACCAGAACAGTTTCTAAAAGAGCTTTTCCAGTCCATAATGTAAATATGTATTTAGGACAAGTGCTGTGTGTACAGTATTAAAAAAAAATCCTCAGAAAATCTCTTTGAAAAGTTATTACACATGTCCACTGCTGCAGCAAAGTTTTAAATATTCATATCTCAGCTGTTTCCTTTTTCAGATTTTTCAATTTGGTTTGCATAGATTTTGGGTGAAGCGCTATACAAGAGCCTCATTTGTTGAATGTTAACAGCCTGCTCATGTGTGTCAAGCTACATATGTGCTTAAGTCTTTACCAGATCACGGACTTCATTTTGTCAGGCTAACTTCAATATCACATTAATGTGTAAAGAACTGTCTTCCTTACATGCTCACGAATCTGTCTCTTCCTCCCACTTTCCTTTTGGTGAACTATCTGCACACGTGTCTGTTATTTGGGTTCTGATGTACATAGGAAATCCATCACTGCCCTATCAACCATAAGCCATCCAGTTGTTTCAGAGGTCCATATCATATGCTACTGGAAGATAGCATGGATGGGTGTAATAAGGGGTGTGTACCTGTTGAGATTTTGAGCTTGTTTTGTTCTTTCTCTGTGACATGAGTCATGTTGTGAACAGGCAAAATCAGGTGATAGGGAGAAATCTTGGAAGAGAAAAGGAAGGTAAATGACAGGACTATAAATACTCTTTGTGGCTGGCCTGGGCACCAGAAAACTGTCAATAGAGACCTACTGTCGTGGTTAAAGGCTCTCAAACTCACGCAGTCACTCTCTCACTCACTCCCCCCTCTTTCTTACATCAGGGGGATGGGGAGAAGAATCAAAAGAATGCAACTCCCACAGACTGAGATAAGAACAGTTTAGTAACTACTGTATAACACAAATCGCTACTGCTACCACCAATAATAATGACAAGGCAAACACCTATTTTCCACCCAGCCCAACCAAGCAGTGCACCCCCCTCACCTCATATCAAGTCTCACCTCGCAGTGCCCCCCCTCTCTCCCCCCTCCCCCCTTCCAGGTCTCTGTTGTCTGTCTCTCCATCCCAGTCATGACGTGCTGTGGTACGGAACACCTCCTTGGTCAGTTTGGGTCAGGTGCCCTGTTTCCGCTTCCTCCTGGCTTCCCCCCGGCTTCCTCTCCTCCCTGTCAGAGCATGAAACTCAGAAAGTCCTCGGCCAGCCTAAACATTCTAAGCCATAACTATAAACACTGCTGTTATCAGCACTGTTCCCACGCCAAAAATCAAAACCACAGTGCTGCACCAGCTACTACGAAAAAGAGAAAAATGACTGCTGCTGCTGAACCCATGAAAAATACCACATCTGGGTAGACATAAGAGTTGATTAGGAAGATCACTGTCATTTGCATAATTATCTTGGGAATTTGGGAAATGTTTTTACCTCTCTTTTTCACAATTAAAAAAGATTGATTCAAAAATAAAAAATAAAAAAAAAAGAATGAAAGCCCAGCCCCATGTTTCTCAGTACGTACTTTGCATGAGTTTGCTAGAAAATCAGTTATGTAGTAACGAAACTGTAGCAGATAAAAGCATGCTTATTTCTGTCTTGCTTTGTATTTGTGTTTTTACTTGTGCTGTGAGTACAAAATGGGTGAACAGCGGTAGCAAAACTGAGTTGGGGTATGTTGTATTAATTTAGCAGTGTTACAAATGGTTATGCAATGTGACAGATTAACTAGAGTATCAGTAATATCATATTGATTTATTTTCTCAGGTAACCACTCTAACATAGAATTGAACGGATCTTACATGCATCTCCTTTCTTATGTGTCTGACCATATGCCAGTGCAGAATAGTATTTATTAGTAATTCAATTAATTCGAATTTTAATGTTTTTTTTTTTTTTTCTCAATTTTTGCATCAATTTATATTTTCTTGCAGGTACTGCAGAGATTTAAGAATTAAGAGATAAATTTTTTTCTTGTTATTTTCATTATAAACTCATTTGGGTTTCTTTTTTCCTTCAGTAACATTGCAAATATTTGATTCTTCAGGTCATTGAAGCAAAATTCTGTTGAATTCACCATAATTTTTGGCTTTCAATGATGGCAAGCTTTTAACCAAAATAGCAAGCACAAATACATTAAAATTTCAAAGTTTTACATTTATAAAAACGTAACAGAAACAAAGAGAAAATACAGAGTGTCTAAGCAAATGTTTTGCATATTTTCATTCTATCACAATGCTTTAAAATGCTGTTCAATTCTCAGTAAAGCAGGGTGGGTTTTTAATATGAAAACTGACAGCTGTCTTGAATTTCAAAAATGCAAATATAGATCCAAATTCTGAAACAGTCTGAAGTTCTTCCAATAAAATAAAAGCAGTAAAAAATTGCATGTGCTTATTGCAAAACAATCAGCCTGAACTTTTTTCAAAAATGTATATATTTTACATACCAAATTCCCATCTTTTCCAAAACTCTTGTTGCGGAATCTGTCATGATATATTTTGTCAACATTTTTGTTGAAATAGCTATCAAGATTTTTACTGAAAACAAACTTTTAATTACATGAAAAAGATGACAAATCAAAAACGTTATCTAAAATTCAAGTTAAAATGCTTAAAATCACTTTTAGAGTTATGTCAACAAAAGATCAACATCTTCTTTACAACTGCTTTTCTATTTTACAGAAGACCAATTTCACAATGGAATTTTTTTTTGTTTTCTGTCTATTTTTTCTATCTGACTTCTCTACATTTGGCTGTGCAGAGCTGTAATAAAGAAAGATCAGAAAATCCTCCACTATGAATCAGAGCTTATCTAATTATTTAATTGTTGCTACTGGTATAATTGGTTTGTATAAGAGATTCTGTTATCCAAATTTGATTTGAAGACTGGGAAATTGTTTAGGGTATTCATATTTACTCTACCAATATTTCTTTTCCGTTTTTTTTAGGAATCCATGGCCAGCAGCACCATCTGAATCTCTTCTGTGGCTACTAGCATACCTTCATCATTCTGATATACCTCACAGTCTGTCCAGCTTTATGTAGATCAGAGGGAATACTCTGCTCTAAGTGAATATATGTAATATGTCTTAAAGACAAATATGTGTGTAAGGCAGTGGCTATACATTGTAAGTTTAAGGCCTTCCAGTTAAGGGGGCAGAAAGGGGTTTATTCGCTAATATGAGCACTGTGATTAAATCTTGCTTGTTTCAGAAATGATCCATTCACATACATGCTTTTAAGTCACCTTCCACACATTGCATGGAAATTTGTTTTGATGATTACCTTAATTTTTAACCTGGGGATTATTAGTACTGCTGCCAGCACCTCAGCATCTTGATATTTTTATGTCCCTTTAAAATTTTATCAGTGTTCTTATCTTTGATATTTCAATTCTCTACCTCCCCTGTGGCTCTTGTCATGAATTGCCAGCGTTCTTCTCCATTTTTCCCAAAGGGAGAATCTGCTTAGTTATTCCTAGGAGGTTGCTGAGCCTGCTTAAATACAAAGATATTGCCCTATTTAATCAGTTTCTTGATCTTGTATTTTCTTGTTTTCTATTTGGTTTTGACTTTAGCACTCATTGCAAGTAGCCTGATGAAATATTAAACTAGTAAAGCTCTTCTGCTTCTAGGACATTGGTTTTCATCTATATAAGGTTGATCACCATCACATAGTAAATCTGGAGAAAAGGTGATCTGTAACCAGTGGGTAGTGTGAATTTATGTCTGTTAAAATCATAGAATCATAGAATCATAGAATAGTTAGGGTTGGAATACAGAGGTTGATTGCAAGATATAAAGACATTACATTCAATCTTATTGAATTTAATGACAGAACTTCAGTTTCTTCCACTGGGAGCAGGTTTGGACCTGACTCCTCAAATGACAGAGATACATATGCATATACATATATATTTTTCTTATTTTACATACCTGGGAGTACATTGTATTTTCAGGTTAATTCTTGTGTGATGCACACAACTTAAAGTAAGTGTTCTTGTTCAAAGTCTGATTCTATTAAAGCAACACCAGGCTTCACATTTTTCAGTTATCCTCTGTAAAACCTATAAATAAATCTACAAATGAAGTATTTACTTTTTTATTTTAATTGCTATTCTGACAAATTCAAAGCTGTTCTTACCATTGCACAGCCTCTTTGCCATTAATAAAAAAAGTTTTCTGCGCAAAATTAGGCTCCTCACCATGATAATCGTACTTCAGGGTTCTTTACATGGCATATGCCATTGATGGCATGACTTCTTTTAGTGTTTTATTTGGATAGACTTTATTGGAATGGAAGCCATTCTGTTGCTATTTCTTAACATGGAGTAGAGTCTAGACTATTGGTATTAGCTAACTGTCCCTACAGAGGTAAGAGGGTACTATCAGTTTGTTTCATTTAATCAAGTCTGTAGAGTTTTTTTCTTTTCTTTTTTCACTGGAAAAACAAAGAAAGCTTATAAAGCTCCATGGCTTCTAAGACATATTTTGCTGTTGGTTTTGTGCTGTTCCAACCTTTTGTTGTTAATCAGATCAAGCCAGCTTGCTGCTGAGAAAGTAGCAGTAGTGCCACCAGAATGCAATCTGTCAAACCCCCCTAAAAACGTCCTTCAATTGCTTTTGTAGGATTATTGTCTCTTTAGAGTTCCTGGGCTACACCTCTGCTGCATCTTGATAAAAGTTCTCACTCCCTGTGTAAATGTCAATAATTGCATGAAAGCACAGAAGTATCTTCTTGAGGGCTTTGGAAAGTGTTGTTGAGTGCAGGGCATGCTGACACCTTTCTTTGTCAACCAACAAAAATAAAACATGTTAATGACAGCTGTGAAAGAGTTCTTGAATGTGTGTACTTTGCCCTTTGCCTCCTGGTAGCTGCTGCTTTATTTGCAACATTGAGCTGTCTGCTGAAATTCCATATAACTGTCCCTAAGAAGTTCTCCTACATTTTAAATTGCAGATGTAAACAGTGGAGCTCTCCTTGTATCATTTCAGCGTTTTGGCTGCAGCACTGTCTCTTCAGAGAGAGGATTGGTAGGGCTAAGTAAGGACTTCCCTAAGCATCACAACATTTCATAACAATGGTGGCATCAAAGCATCTCATTTGCAGAAATATCATTCTTGTGATAATCTGCTCTCCCACTTCAATAAATAACTTTTTATTCAGTAGCTAATTTGACCTTGGGAAACCCACAGGGCAATTTTCTGCAGTTCAAAAAAAGCCTCGGTCTTTTCTGTCTTGTTACTTAACAATCCCATACAATGTTTAAATTTTACTTGAGATGAAATATCTATTTCCATTACTTTAGTATATTCACTCACCTATTTCTTATCACCTTTTTCAGCCAGGGGAATTTTGAATTGAATATATTAATATACAGACATGCAGAAGGATCTTTCTATTGGTTTTCAAGTATATGGAGAGTTAGTCAAATTATTTTTTCACAGAAAATCTCAGTGAAGATAAAAATACACTCATTGTTAACACTTCTCCAAAAAGGTTCTGTTGGTTTGCTTTGTTTTCAAATAATGAAAATAGAACCATTTTGGCTAAGGCTAGAATATTTTGATTTAGGAATGCTACTGCAGTTTCTCACATCAGAATTCCATTTCAACGCTTCTTATTGAGAGTCTAACATCTCAGTTTGCTACCTCAGGAACACATTTTAATGGGAATTTCTTATTGTTATATATTATGAGAAAAGACAGTGACCAGTGTTTGGATGACAGAAAACGTGACATAGACTGAAGTTCCCTTGAAGCACTGTGATACTAAAAATCATTATTTTTAGGTAGTAAGAAAAACAGTGGTTTGGATGCAAATTAAAACTAATGCTTAAAGATTCATCTAGTTGAATCTTTTTACATGGTAAAAAAATAGAAAGGAAAATTGATTCATTTCAAAATGGACTTACTTGTATTTTAAATTACATCAATGGGAATCTTACAAAAATAATTTTACCCATCTTTTAGAATGCAACAAAATTGAGCTCTTCTTCAACCTCAGGTATTCTTTTTCACAGAAGACACCTTAACTCTATTCCTGACAAAAAAGAAACCCAAACCAGAACTTTGATTTTTCATCGTGTCTTACTTTACTCCTTGAAAATTAACTTCTTTCAGTCATAGGCTTCAATAACAATTATGTTCTTAGAATGGAAATTTTTACAAATATGTTGTTTCCATAAATGCTTAAGAATAGCATGAAAGTGCAAATAACTAAAATATCTTTCTGAAAAAAAAAAAAGTTTCTCACCATCTAACTTGCATAAATGTGTATTTTTCTCACTAGCTTATGCCAGTATGAATCTTACCACACTGTGAAAAAATTTGTGGCATAAAGAAGGGTCATATATCATTAGTGAGGTTTTTTTTTGTAAACAGAAACACAATTTCATTTTTACAGGTTTTATATGATATCTTGAGGTCTTTTCTAACCCTAACCTATGATTCTATGATTCTATATATACATTAATTTATCAATTGAGGAACCCTTAATTTATTCTAGTGAATGTTTATGAATTTTGCACAAAATAATCACTTGAAAAATGAGGGAAGATTGTTTGGAGTGAAGATTAAAACAAAGGTATCTCACATGTTTCTAGGGTATGACCCTTACTAAGAGCAGAGTCCACAGAACCTGACAGTACCAGAGACCTCCCATGAAATCATCTCTGAATAGTCTAGCAATGTAAGATAAAAGAACTACAATTCCAACAATGCATGAACATGATATATTTAGAGTACATCTTGTGATGTGGGTGATGCAGGTTTGAATTCTGTTGAGCTGATGAAGCCATCAACTCCAGCTCTCATACCTTCAGGGAAGCTACCCAGTCGATGAGATAATAAAGAAGAGGGATGGTGACAACCCTCTCCACACTTGTGAACAGATTTTTTCTATTCATAGATGATCAAGTCATGTCTCCTACATTCAAGATTGTCAGAATGAGTCAGTGATTCTTGGCAAATACTGAATGGGAAAGGCTCCACTGGACTCCTGAGTTGATGATCTGTGATCCTCAGTGGCTTTATTTGATAGGGGACATTCATCTGAGCTGAGACATTCAGCTCAGCCAAGATGAAACAGCTTTGTTTTGTTCAGCAGAATTTCAGCAGTCTAAGTAAAAACTTACCCAGTTTAATAAAGCTATTAGCCAAAGCACAACTTCCTACCATTTCTCACACACCAAACTGGAATATACAGAGGATCTGTGAACTCAAACACTTTTTCCCTAGGCAGAACAAACACTTTTCTTGGAACTAACCTACCTATCCCAGTTCCCCATCTGTACAACAGCCATAACTATGCCTTCCTGGCTTATATAGGTGTTATAAGGATAGCTACTTTAAGAAGGCAATTTGACATACCTCAGGAAGCAGAGCTTTGGGGCATACAAATTTTTAAGATATGATCTATCATGTTTTAATGTGTAATAGCACCTGTAGATTGTTCTAGAGTAAATTCTTGTATTCTGTGTTAACAGAGCTTAGAGGCTATTGTAAGCAATTATATTTAGGTACAAAGATAATCAATTCACTTTGCTTGTGCATGTGATCCCTTGTATTGGTTTATTTAGGAGCTTCCAGGTGATAAGCACATTTTGCTTAGCATGAATATCCTCAGGAAACAAAAGTATCCCAGGTGCTAAACCAATTGATAATACATTCATAGAACTAGTGTCTCACAGATGCATAGGCAAGATTTTGTTGTTCTGTGTTTTATTAAAAAAAAGAACAACAAACACCAAACTTTATAAAAAAGATTTAATAAAATAATTAGAAGTAACAAATGGAACAACTAGTACGCCAACAGAAAAGGTGATTGAAATGTCCACTGAGGTAAGAGATGCAATGCCATCTGACACCCCATACTGTTTTCATTCTACAGAAGAACAGTAGCAGTACTTTTTAAAGACCAGTGTGGGAGCACAGCATATGCTACTGTTTGTCAACACAGTTGCTTACTAAACACCCAAAAATAAATGCATAGTCCTAACTACTCTTTGGCCATTCAAAAGCACTATAAGAATCTACACTCTTAAATGTCTCACAGAGAAAAAGGTCACAAAAACCATACAGTCCCTCAGGCCATTTCTTCTCAACCCCATGCTTTGCCTTCTGCTGTGTGTTTTTGGGGCTACCTCTGAACTGGGACAGGGAACTCATTAGGTTATAAACAACCCAAAAGCAACCCTGAACAGTTGCAAGAGCATTTAAGAGGGACAGTATGTGCTAATGGTGGGCAGCAGGGTAGCTCAGAGGTTATTTATCCTGACCTGTTGCTGAAAAAAATGTTCTTCAAACTACAACTTATGCCATCAGACTCTCTTCTGTCTCCTGCTCTGTACTCTGTCATCCTGTGTGTCATTAGTACCTCCTGCAGCTGTGGCTAGGCTTAAAAACTTCAGTTGTCCAATTGGAATCAGTAAGAACTAGAGTTTTCTTGGTAGTGGTGTTGGGCTTTGTTGGTTCTTTTTAAATTCAGTTTTCCCTAGCTAGCCTGTGCAATGTATTTCAACAGATGGCCATGGATTTTTAAATGCTGTGAGTGGATTTTTAATAAGTCTGACTAATTTTATGATCATTGCGGTTCATGTGCACTCAACATTCCCACTGACTTCAGCAGGAAGGATTGGATGTGCAAAAAATGTCATATTGCACTCAGTCAATGTAACTCTGGCAGCATAGATAAATAAGGGAATTCTGGCCTCATGCCCTGGGCTGTAAGTCAGGTTCAATTGTTTTCCTCCATTCAGTTGACTTAAATATATTATGGGGCTTTTTCCCTTCCATTGGTAACATCAGGTATCAGCCACAGCTGGAGGCACAAGTTAGAGTAGTTGTCTGATCAGTGGTGACAAACACCACGTTTTTTAAAGTGGTGTGATTTGTGGATAGCTTCAGCTTCTTCCTTCACTGCATAAAGAAACCCCACCATCACTGTTAAAAGCTACCTGCTCATTTTTCCTCTTTCCAATTTGAGAGTTCCTCCCCCTCTTCTTTCTATTCAGTGAATGAGATCATGATGCCTCTTTGAAACCTTACCAGTTATTGTCTCTGTGCCAAAACATAATATGTCATGGAGAAATGGCCTACAGCTATGCCTTACAAAGCTGAAGGCGAAAAAGGTATTCTGTCCATTGTCAAATATTCTTCGTGCAATATTGCTACAGCAGAGATCCACTGTCCTCCTGCATTTTCTTCCTGCTGACAAGTTCACATCTCAGACCATCTGTCCTGATTTGATAAAATGTTTGGTCATCCTGCAAGTCAGAGAGGATCAGCAGCACAGGTTTCCCCAAACTGGCTGCTTAGAAAATTTCTATCAACAAGTTCACAGAGCAGTAAAATGTAATTGTTACCAAGAGAGTGCACCTTCACATTTCTTTTCTGCACGTTTGGTGGGATTTTCTTGAGTTTTTTTTACTACTGACAAGCTTAATCTAGCAGCACATTACAAACCCCCTTTTGGCAGCCATAGGAATATATTTTAAACAGGTTTTGTTTGATATCTACAAGAAATCTCTGTTTGGTTTATGTAATGAGACAAATGTATGCAAATCTGTCCTCCGATCCTGTAAATTAGATGCCTGGAATCAGTAAGCAATACAGTAAAAGCTCACTAAGTTGTATTTTACCTATTCACATAGTCCGTAAAACTCACATGAAAAACAATGGTTCCTTCACTATTCTCAACAAATATTTGAAACAATATTTTGTAAGGTCTCACATTATAGCAACTTTTTTTGTACAAAATATAGTGAGATTGATTCTTTATAGAAAAAATGCTTCACAACATTTATTTCTCTGCAGTGCAAGTATGAATAAATATTTTGAACTGTTACAAAGCAAATGTAGCTGTTGAGATGAATACATTGGCACTGCCATTTTTACAATTCAGTAATTAACTGATAACTACTGAATTAAGGCTCTTAGAACATTTTCACAAAGGGATATATGCTTAGGACTAGTTCTACAGCTGTCATTTAGGGCTAATTTCACAACAGATCACAACGCTGGTTGCTTCCAGCACCTCCAGCCTCAAATGCCTGCTTCCAGGAGAATGTACAACCCCAAGTTTCTTAAGATGAGGACAATTGGGTCCTAAAACTTGGGTCCAGAAAAGTGCTTCTGAGTGTATAGAAAGCTGGATCATTCAAAATAGTCTTTTCAACCTGATGTGGATGCAGAAGTGTCAGACCCTGGTCCTTTTCCATACCTTGACCAACCCAGAGTCCTCTTGAGTTTGAGACCAGCGTCCACCCCACCTCCCAACCCATACTGAAGGAAAAAACACGTCTGCCTTTTCCTTTGCATCATGTTGATAAATGCTCAGAGGACTTAAAATGAGCCAGTGGAAGATCTAGATTTGTATTCTTGCTTTGTGAAAATGGGTTTGAACCTGTGACATTCTGTGAACCTGACAGCCAAAAGTGTGCTGCTGGGTGGATCTCTCACTTGTCCATCCACCCAAACCTGCTGTGACGGTCAAAAGATCCTTTTTCTGTCTGTCTCAAGACAACTCGAAAGAATGACAGCTTATCACTTGGGCAAACAGAAGCAGGGTAGAACAGGAATCCCTCTACCAAGGTGGGTAGACACTTCCCAGGGTTGTCTGTCCTGGAACCGTGCAGACCAACTGGCCTAGTAACAAACTGCCCAGACACAGCATGACAGACACTGTGGTGCCTACAAGGACACAACCTGCTCTGGAGTCTTACCAGATCACCTGGGAATGAGTCTCTGTCTGTGGGAGGGCTCCAAGAAACCCTGGCCCAATGAAAAGGCAGCCATCCTGCGGCCATGTTGCTCATCTCTCCACCTTGGGCCACAATGAGGTTCACTGACCACAGAGACCACAATGATCTCAAAAACCACAACTGAAAGGACTTCCACTTGCTGACCAAGAAGACATCCCTGAATCCACGGAGTGGTGAGCCTCTTTCTCTGTTTTATTCTTTCCTTTCTACTTTTCTCCTTCTACTTCGTATCTTTTATAAGAATAAGAACTTGCTAAGACGTTTGTTCCTCCTGACACTGTCTGAGGGAAGTTTACAAAAAATTTAATGATGGTTACATTTTTCAACCTCTGGAGAGTCTGTCACAACTGAAATAATTTTCCCATGGACCTGGCAAGCTTGACAGGGCATCTACCTGTTAGAAACATAAAATCATAGGGTGGCTTGGGTTGAAAGTGACCTGCAAAGACCATATAGTTCCAACCTTCCTGCAATGAGCAGGGATATCTTCAACCAGATCAGGTTGCCCAGATCTGTTGTGAATGAGAACTAAGTGTTACAGAAACAGGGTGGGGGAAAAAGAGAAAAAAATAGTATGGCTCTTCTCTATTGGCAATGAGAGTTATTGGGAAGTAGAGAAGCTCAAGTGCTACTCGCTGCTCCAGTAAATACCGCAGTATGTCTACTAATCTATACATGTGTGTGGATGCACATAGACTTCTGTGAGTCTGTTAACCATTGGCTACAAAGTCTTGCTCACACATCATTTTCCTCTATGACCTAATGTATGTTTATTATTCCATGCAAGGCTTCAACAAGAAGGACAGAGCAAGATCATCATTCCCGAATGCCAGTTAGCATAATGGTTGGAGTTTTCCCCTGGAAGATGCAGGTTTGTTTATGCTCAAGAGAGAGAAAAGAATTGAACCCACATTTCCCATATGAATGCTCTAATCAGTGAACCCATTTAACAGAAGAATGGAGCCAATCTAGCAGGCATGCTCAGAAGAATGAGTGCTGGGCAGGTCCTGCCAGCCAGATACATAGAACAGTGACTAGGTGTCTGTCTGCCTTCTGCTGCTACTGAATGTGACCCTTATTCCATGCTTTGATCGGGGATCATTCCTAGGTTCACTGAATAAGGGTAACAGGCTGTTTTGCAATTGCAACATATAAGAATTGACCCTACTTGTAAGATTTTTCTTTGCTGCAGAGAGTGCAAAGGTAGCTTTAGATTCTGCTGCACACTGCTGCTTTTCCCTATTACTCCCTTCAGCATAATTATTTCAAAATAGTTGTAAGAATTAGCATTACAGCTAGGGCCCAAAAACTACAGCTTGTCAACAGTCTGGTGGAATATCTTCCATTGTTCAAATACTGTTTTGCCGAAACCAACATTTCCATCAGTCAGTTTGATTGAAGAAATAAAACTGAAAAGGGTTTCTGCTTTTCATAGACTTCTTTGTTTGGTTTTAACCAAAGGTAAGGATAATAAAGAAAAATAATTTAGAGTGGAGAAAAATGCATTTGTTTCCTCACAACTAGGTAGGACTGCACATGACTGCCTTGTTCACCGGGTATATTTCTAGGGTGTCTTTTTCAAAGGGCATCCCAAAGCAGTTTGGGATTAGATACTCCCATCTCTTAAACTTGTCAAGCTTCATTAAAAAAAAAAAATAGTTAGTTGTTCCCCATTGCTTTTACGGGAACCTTTTCAACCACTCCCACCAGATTTGTGTAGTTTTTCAGCTTAAGTTTTTCCAGGGACATTCAAGTGACTTTTTCTTTTCTTCTTACCAGAATAACCTGAAACTTGAGAACTTTAATTCAACTAGCTCTTTGGTATTTATCCTTTCACTTCTGAGTGTAAAAGCATTTGAATCCTTTAACCATTATGTTAGGTCAGCCAGGTTCAAAATTTTGGGAAACTTCTGTTCTCACATACCAAGCTAATTGAGAAGTATCCAACTACAGTGGTGTAGTGATTAGCCTAATATACCCACCCTCATGGAAATACACCTTAGCTTGTTTTCAGCGCTGTATCTGTGGCTGCTGTGCTACAGGGCAGCTTGTAGTCCAGATACACAGCTTCTTAGAGTTTTATTTTCCCTTGTGCAGTAAGGTCTCCCTTCCCCTCACTAGTACTTTGCTGTACCAATTCCAGTTTGCATTCGTGTTTCATGTATGAAAATAAGCTAAATTATACACAGCATTTCAGGTCTTACTACGTATGTACACTTGTATGGAATCATTAATCACTTCTCCAGCTCCAATGCCTGTTATATCCTACGCCTGCTTGTCTTCCTGCATCATGTAAGTGGTTCACAGTCACTTTTCCTTCTCTTCACAGTTGTTCAGGGCAGTGTTTAGAGCAACTGTTTGTTTGGGCTTCTAAACCCCTTGTACTTCTGCTTGCTTGCTCATTTTTTTCTAGATGTCTTTCAAATATTGTTCCATACCGCTCATGTCTCTCAAATTTGCCATCATACTTCCCCAGTGTTTTGCTCTTTTATGTGGGGTTCACCAGTGAAAGCATGAAATTACACCAACTTAAAGCACTCCTTATCAGAATAACCCACAGAAGTCTCATGATTAGCCACTACCCTTTGTACAGTACTATATTGGGAGAACGGCTTCCCACATTGCTCTTGTGTTCAAATCTAGGGGAAAGTAAGAGTGATCTCAGATCACTCAGTATGTTACCTGTATTCAATACAGGTAGTAATTTTATTCTTTTGTGTAAAAAAAAAAAAATGATGGTTTACATTAATGTTTACTCCATGTACTGACTCTTCTCCAGAGTCTGCCACAGGGATCTTCTAGTTCTCTTTATCTGAACGTTAATATCTTTAACTTTGCTTCTGTGAGATACATTAAAAGTTTTCTGCCTGTGCAAACCCTCAGCTGCCCACCTGCTCAATCTTTTGCCATTACTGAGAGCTGATGTCAGTTTCTCACTTGGTTTATGGACTGCATTTTAATTTTTTTCACTGAAAAAATATATTGGTTTATTTAGAATATGATTTTCCATGGTAAAAAAGATTTTTAAAAAAATAACTTATAAAAATCTAAAAAGTATATATTCAGAGGGAGGAGAGGCTGCTTGAAAATTAATAATTCCTCTTTGCAGAAGTTTAGAAAAACTCAGGTTGGCACAATTTTGAGTACTATCCTGTGATCCAAACTGCTATAAAAACTCGCAAAACAAACCAGAGAGGTAACTTGGTACCAAAATGTGCAATGTTTTTATAGTTTTTGTTAAGCAAACCAGGGAAGCATTCTACGGATACCTATTCTCTGCACTAACAACTAGGAGATTTCATAATGAGTTGATCAGCTAACACCTACAGAAGACAGATGGTAACAATTCTTGGTTACTGCCAAAAAACCTGTCAGAGCCCAAAACTGACAAGGTAAAGTTTTTTAAGTCAAATAACAGTCCCCAGAAACTTTTAGTACCCCTTTACACACCAGAAATGTTTTTGGCAGTTCCAAGAAGTGATATGGTGAATATTCAAACTATTGCACAGAGCTTCAGCTTCATATCTTATATTGACTTCAGTGGGAATCACGTAGTGAAATTCCCACTTATTGCTCTGAAAATGTACCCCTTAGTCTTTCATGTCATGCTGAGAGACAGAGCAATGATCCAAGGTCCAGATCCACAGCAGGCAGCAGTACATATGATATGCTGGAATCCTGTGAAGCAGCACTGTTTTAAAATATGAAGGCTGTAACTTAAAATGACAGAAATTAAGGGCATTCCAAATTAAACTTCCTAAAATCTTCCTCCCCTTTGTCCCTTTTAGTGATGTTCATACCTTTAGAGCTCTAATATGTAAAGTTACTCTTTCTTCTTCCTTTTCTCTTTCTATCCTGCCCTCTATATGACCTCTCTCCTAATTGGAATATATCTTGTTTTTCGATAATAGAATTTCCCCGGGAGATAGTCAATTTTTAGAGCTGAAAATTAATTTACGGACCCTGCTTGATTGCATGCATCAGATATGTTTGTCTTTTACTACATAGTGACCTTCTCCTCCCCTCTCCCTTTACATCTGCATAGCTAGGAATTCACTTCAGAGTCAGATAACATGCTTTTTCAGTCTGTGAGCCAGGTATTTGTGTCATGCTTTTCACCTGTTGATGTTTGCCTACTGATAGTACTCTTGGAGAATTGTGTCCCAGTCAAAAGATCTGAATTTCTATTATTCTTTGAACAGCAGCTTGCAGGACTGCAGCCTTTCTGATTTTGTAGTAGCTTCCACTTCATGTACCTAGAAGTGCCCAGGGCAGAGAATAGGGTTCAAACCACTCAGAGATAGTTCTGCCTCACAGTTTGGTACTTCAGCGTGAACATGTTCACAGTTTCATGAGAGCACTGGGCTGTTTGAATGAGATTAAAAGAATAGGTCCATACAGTTTGTTTCCACATTGTGTGGATACAGTTTTGTGCGGATCTGTTTCCTTCCAGTCCCTCTAATATCTACCAAACAAAAAAAGAATAGTTCTCTTCATACGATGACATAAGAATGGTAACCTGAATGTATTCAGGCATTTTCTTTCATCACTTAAGATTTCTATTTTTTGAGTACACTAGCATGTTTCCACAAAATATACTCCTATGCAGAGCCGGTCTTTTATCCTGTTCAATTGATAGACTGGAGTGCTCAATTTGAAATGAAAAGTTGAGCAAACACAGACGCTATTCAGAGCAGTGAGTTTACTCGTGCCTGGTGTTATGGACACTTGTTCAACGTTCTTTTGAAAAGTTTATTTAAGACAGTGAGTGTGGGATTCAGCTCGCCTAGGCTTAGATGGCCACAGCATAAATTTTTACACTTCAGCCAGCCATCCTCAGTGCCCTTTCTAGTTGATAAAGAGGAATAGGCACATTGAACTCATAATTTGTCTGACCTATTTTAGACATTTCCAGTGAATATAAAAGGAGTATAAGTGGCTATATCAGACCTAGATGTCAGCAACTGATACATTTCCTACTGGTTGAACGGATCCTACTCAAAGTTACATGGCAACGTCTTCCACAAAGTAAAATCTATGTGGAACCTTTGATTTTGAAAATTTGATCAGCCAATTATGTGATGCCTATAAAGAGGTCTCTGCTGGGGCTTGGCTCAGAGTCTTTGGGTTAAAGAAGCTTTTCAGAGCAATCTATAACAAGTCTTATTTTAATGACTAGTTCCTCCTGACTTTCAAATGTTAACATGGTCACAAAGTCAGTCAATGAGCTTGTTCAGGTTACATATTACTGTAAGTTTGATCCTAGAATTTGCATACATGTAGACACACCTATGCATACATGCACATACATGCACAGCAATTTTCATCTGTTAAAATCAATAGGTCATCAAGCAACAGAAGTTTGCTCTTTAAATCAAATTATCCTGGCCTGTTTGAATAGACACAGAAATTAGGTCAGCATACCACATTGAAAGGAAAATCTTTGGGAGCAAGGGGACAAACTTTACAAATATAATGGAAATTAACTAATGAGGTGCGCTGGATAGCAGCAATAGTCAAGTTGAAATAACACTGTAACTGCGAAGTGTAAGAAAATGAGACAGTATACATATATACATACATTGCCAAGAAAGATCCAACAGATCCAGGTTTTCAGCAACTATTAGATTTCTAGACCTTATTTTGGACATCTGTAGACCAGCCCAGCACAGTTCCCTAAGCAGAGACCTCTGACAATTTGTGCCAGCTGAGAATCTTGTCCCTCATTTTTATTCTAGGAGGAAGGAAGAACAAATAGAAAAAAGAGCCACAATAAAATCTCTCCAAGCAAACTTTTATCTGTTTACTGCAGGTGTGTCTAATCTTTCACAGTCCAAGAGCAAAGAAAATAAAATGTACAAAGTCAAAATGCTGCAAGCTTTTAAAAAGCACTTAAATTAGTATTTCACTGATATTTTTATTGGAATTACCACTGCAAGTAGACAATACAACATTAAATTTTGCTGACCTTCATTTGTCACAGACTTAACACTGATAAATATTTTAAAACTCATTTGTATAATGCTAGAGTTTTATTTAATTTCTTTATGGGTAACCAATATCTATTGGGGAAAAACAGCAGTAGCAAAACGTCAATGCCTTGCAAAATACATAGTAAATGTACAATCTTAGAACCAGCCTCCTGCCACAAGACCCTTATGTCTATTAACTGCATCTCCATGCACAAACTCTTGGCTTCCAGCTTCCACAGGAGCCACAGCCTCCTGCCACTTACAAGATACTACTGATCCCCTAAATTCGTGTGCCAGTGGCTCAAGGTGAGTTCAGAGTTCATCACCATAATGTGTGTCAGGTAGCTTAGGTCACATTTCACATTAATTCATTGGAACCATAGAAGAGCCTTTGTGAGAAGTGAAGCTGTCACAAATGTAAGAGCATACTGGAGAAGGATAAAGCGGGTGAGTTATAATTTGGGTTGTTCTATGTTATCTACTATTTCACATCAGTTGTTATTAATCTTTTTTTCTCATTCAAGTAATGCTCATAAGTAAGGGTGGAAGTAATTTGGCTCATAGTTTCTACAGTTTTTCCTACAAAGGCTGAAAGAAACAGAGGAAGCTTCACAGATGTATCTGTTGAGCTCCCAAGTAAAATCGTAGCCTCTTTCAGTACCTTTAAAGTCTCCACTGTGGTATTTTATCATGTGACATTTTCAGCACAGGTGATAAACTGTTATGCAAAAAAATCACTTCTACTTTTTCCTCACTTTCCCACCTGCTGTCTTTCCTTATGTCTGTTTTTTTTCTTGTCATAAATTATTTTTGCAATTCTGGCCTGAAGACTGTCTTCATTTGTGGACCACCTGGCATTATAGGGTCTTAATCTCTTGATTGCTAGTCCTCAAATGCTGCTATATTACAAAGAATTTATCAAACAATTTCAAAATAGCTGTCATTTGGAGAAATTGTCTTGAGTGTGTTCAGACCTCCAGCTTTCTTTTCTTTTTTTTTTTTTTAAGTTATTTCTTTATAAATTCTTGTGGATAAAAATAAAATTAAAATTCAGTCCAAAAAGCTGATTTTACACAACTGAGTGTTAGAAAATATTTGCTTCTGGCTGACAATTTGTATGTAAATGAAAAAAACAGAGCTCTAGCTGACGCTCTCCTGTAACCTTCAGTGTTGTTCACTGGGTGCCTTTACAGTAAAGTGTGATGTTTTTGTCAGATTTACCAACATTTTCAGAGTAGTAATTTTGAGTAGAATTAAAATGACCTTCTGCACCTTAAAAGGGCAATGAAAGAGGAGGAGAGGGAAAAGAGGGAGTAAATCAGTGCATTCTTGTTCATTATGAATATAACTATTTAAATCAGGTCACTCCACAGAGTGAGACATGAGCTAATACTTCATTGCCAGTATTCTGAAAGCCATGTCTCTCAAGGGGAAAAGCATTTCATCAGCAGCCCTTGGTTGAGCCCACTATGACAGCATCCTGTGCTATTTACAGAGAATTAGGTGTGGAGAACAGGCATGCCTGTAAATACCTAATTGTTCAGTTGTCAAGCTGAGTGCTCTCTACTTCTCACTGAAAACCACAAAGGTTCAAGACATTTTGTAATTCACAGGTGTTTGATCCTCAGGTGTCATCTTGCAGTAGTGTGTCTAGAAGTCTCTAGGGGAAAATACATCATCCAAAATTTTCCTGGTGTGTACGTCTCTTCCTTCAAAAGTGTCAGTTGCTGCTTCTACCTTGTTTTATCCTACTGTATCCAGTACTGATTTAGAGAAGACCTACACTAGGACTCAGAAAAGTATGTCTACAAGTTGTTATTAATGCTCATGCTCCAAAACCAGCTGATATGTTTTTCCTAATGTTATGGCTGGAGTGCATTTCCTGTATCAATTTCTATCTCCCAACCAGCCAGACCGTTGTACCAATAACAGCAAGCTGGTAACCCTTAAAAAGACATACAGACCTAAATTATTTTGTTGGTTTTGTGGGATCCCAAAGAAAGATGAGTCCTTGAGGTTTAGGGTAGGTGAAGTCCAAATTAACAATGGATTTACCCTACACTGGTATAGCAACTAGTTGAAGAGAGCAGGCTCGACAATAGAGCAGAGTATGATCCGTGCCTCCTATTGAAATGATTTAAAATAATTCAGTGAAAACTGTTCAAAACTTTCATATGGTTTAATGACAATCAAATTCTGCATTACACTGGATGTAGATGTGCTAGAAAGACACTGTATTATGCCCCAGCATGCATTTCGGTGATGATTTGGGGCTGATTTTGAGCATTCTGCTAGCTGGCTGAGGCATTGAGTAAAGTCTATGGTCTGTTGTCAAAAAAACTGACTGAATATCAGCTCTCAAAGCTAGCAGATGATAAAGAAGGAGGACTAAGAGAGTTCCATTCTTCAGGATGGACTGAGTTATATAGGGGACACTTGCCCATTCATATCCCAGACTGAAAAAGTTCTGCCCAGTATTTGCTTTTCAGCGTTGTCATAAATTTAGCGTGAATGGAGGTATTTTATGGAGAGGAGAAAGCTGCCTTGCTTTTACATTCCTGCTGACACCCAGTGGTTTGCCAGCACAATTACACACTGCGCTGCACATTGCATAACCTTCTCAGTAGCAAGGAAACAATAAAAGTCACAGTAGCATTTCAGGTAGTTGCAGTGAATCTAGCAGACATCGGCATCCTCTTCTTTCTTAGTCATTTTTTAGAGAGACAAACAAAGATAGAACAAACAAGAAAAATTGCTTGTTTGAAAACATGTTGCAGGACAGCACCTGGGCTATAGCAGTCCTGCTTCATCAGCAGGACTTGGATGCAGCTTTGGAAAGCATAAATGGTCTTAGCAAAAAACCCAGGGGAGAAGCTCCCTCTGACTCTTAGCTTTTCGTACAAGAAGAGGAGAAGAATGGTTTTGTGACTGCAAAAGGCATTTGAGCATAAACTAATTTTTCATAGTACAATATGCCATCATCTCCAACCCCCGAAAGTTTTCATACGTAGTTTGGGGAAAAGAAAAAGGAAAAAATCCTTTATACAGCTTCAATTTTCTGTAAAATAAGGTGATTTCCTATAAAAACAAATTACATACCCTGCCAAGTATGAGTACCAGGCCCTTGATATTGGTAGATATTTGATGTTTTCTTTCAGTTCCTCTCAGCCTTTGGTAAAAGAAGTCCCAAAATAAAGGAGCCCTGCTAAGGATCTTAAGCCTGGCCTATTATTGCTTTCTTAACAACAGCCCTTTCTGCTTTGGGAGCCAGCCATCTTGTAACTTGTTCTGAGCAAAAGGGGAATGGGATTTGTATAAAATCCCAGGCATTTGTATAAAAACTCATTTATGTGCAGGATCCAGCTCTGTGAATGTAAACAGTGGGTAAAAACAGCCTTCATATTTTCTACTCCAGAAATGTGGCAAAAAAAGAAGCCTTTATAAAGCGTGTGGAATTCACTCAAGCAAACTTGACCATCCAAGTGTATTAAAAATAAAAAGAGCAAAATAATAAGGTAAAAGCAAGGTAGTATTAAAACCTAATATCAGTCCCCCCCAATGGTAGTTCACAGGCTAAATGAAGCAGCGGTGCAAAGAATGTGCAGGCACAGGGAGTGCACCCACACATCATGCATTTTAAGGACTCACCAGCTAATATTTCCTATCTTTTTCCAGAAGCCATACGGTAAACAGATAGCACTAACAAAGTCAAATATTAATAACCAAGAACTGCACATCCCCAAATCCCCTTCCCCCAACCAGCAAAACCCATAGAAATTTACACTGACCAAAGCAAATAGAAAATAAAAGTCAAAGCACTTACATGGTTGACATTTAGGGATAGAACCAAGTACCCTTTCCATCCTTTTGGATTTCCTAAGTTATAACATTAACAGAAAATAAATACACATTGAAATGGAGTAACTCATGATCATCACATATAGTCACTGAAAAGTTACAGTAATAAGGTCTTAGAACGGAACATCCCAAGAAGAAATCTTAAACTGTCTCCAGACAGCTCAGATCAATTTAGCTTTTTGTCACACTCTTAAGTGATCTGGTTTGCTTTGTCTACTCAGAGCAGGTTTCTCAGTGTAATTGCTTTCTGCTATACAGTTCTTTCTTTTGAGGAGTGGCATATTTTCAACTCTCTCAAGATTGATTTCTTGTGTGATAGAAAGAGATATGGTTTGCAGAAGCATGAAAACAAATCTATGAAAATGTTGACAGAGGGAACATGACTTAACCCTTCACCTAAAACCTGAATGATGTGTTGGGTGGTGGTGTAGAATTAATTTAGCAGGAGGAAAAAAGTTATTTCATATTTTATTGATGTTTCTGAGGCTTGTCCTGTTTGAGCAGCAGATACCCCAGAGCAACACATACAAAACCTTAGTATCAAGAAACCATTCCTTTTAGCCAGTGTAACTGAGCAAACGACATGAAAAGTGGTCCCAGTACTTTCTTGGTTGTTCAAGAGTTAGCCCCACAAAGCCTGCTCATAAAAGTGGTTTTGATTACCAACAGCTATCTCAAATTCTTACAACTGAATTGTCCAAAAGAGAGACTAACATTATGTTTCTTACCCTCCATTTTCATAGAATCATAGAATAGTTAAGGTTGGAAAGGACATTAAGATCATCAAGTTCCACCCCTCCTGCCATGGGCAGGGACACCTCACACTAAACCATGTCACTCAAGGCTATGCCCAACCCGGCCTTGAACATCGCCAGTGATGGAGTGTTCACAACTTCCCTGGGCAGCCCACTCCAGTGCCTCACCACTCTTACAGTAAAGAATTTCTTCCTCAGATCCAGTCTAAACTTCCCCTCTTTAAGTTTGAACCTGTTATTTCTTGTCCTATCACATGATTCTATGATTCTACAGTCCCTAATGAAGACTCCCTCCCCAGCATCCCTATAGGC